>JAYMSP010000141.1:0-74834 GCA_036897095.1 Plantago elongata | reverse complement strand
TTACTGGACTAATGTTTATTCAAATCTCTTCAGTTAAGCCTAATAAACTAGATGCATATATAGTATTTTACTCTACTTCATTCGAATTCTCAACAGAGCAGCACAACCAGACTAGAAATCTAGAACCAGCTGCTTCCTATACCAACCAATCCACTACTTGCCCATGCCTAGATCAACAAATTTCAGATAGAAGCTATCATCCTAAACACCAGGCATCATCAATAACCCATAATATCGTCTCTAAAGCACGAAAATTGATTTGTAAACAGAGCAGGTATACTACAACTCTACAAGCCATGAAAAATTTCTTAAATTTAAGCTCCGGTAGCTCAGAATTACCAATACTTACATCTTACAGCCTAAAACATATCGTGATAAAAACAATAACACAACCATCCACGTAACATAACTCTCAACACCAATTCCGACATATTAATTACAGCCTAAAGATTGAAACTTTGACTCTCAAGAAACTCCATAACTTGCAAGAATCAGGTAAAAAGAATCCAATTATCATCAAAATTCACATATTATATCCCAGCTAGAAACCCATATTCAATTGTCAATCAAACAAAGTCAACCCAGCAAGAAACACACAACCAAAAGAAAGAGGAAGCATAACAGAAAACAAGAGAAACCCAGAAAAAGAAGCATATTGGTACCTGCTTGATTTGATTTGATTCGATTCAATTGAACAAGATATTGGGTGTAAAGAAGAAGATTTGTTTGTTGGTCAGACAATCGAATCAAGAGAAAGGAAAGAAGCAGTTTCCTTGTTGGTCAAGCGGATTCCAAATATATAATACAGCTACCAAGAAATGAAGTTTCGAGAAATACAAGTAGATAATCTATTTGGTAAAAATATATATATTACAACTCGATTTAACTGTATTCCAATTGAACTGCACTTCGTTGTAAAAAAATAAAATTAAAAACATTATCTTTTCTAACTGTTTAAAAATTCACTGGCCATGAAAATGATAGCTGCGTGTTACTTACGTGGATCCCATTGAGTAATCAGATAAAAACAATTCCTCATTGGAGTGTTTAGTTTAAAATATTAAATTGCATGGACCATGTGGAAATTTTTATGTTTAGTAAATGATGATGATGATGTATTTTGTGATGATTTAGCTTTGCTGTAATTATGCTGATCGATAGTTTAGTACAGTGGGAATGGGATTAAGAGACAGGACACAGGTAATAATGCTCATTTGTCACCTGAATATGGGCGAAATGTCTTCGACCAAAGTTAATATAAGAACCAAGTTGCTTTAGTAAAGTGATTAGCGTTAAATAAACGACGATGACCGTACAATCGAGTTGGTCTGATTAAATAAACGGACGGTAAACGTACTTAGTCTTGTGTGACAGTGTGAGTGAATAGTTTCTCATCACATGAATTTTGTCCGTTTTATATTACTACGTTTTGCTTTGCTCAAACTCCATTTTCTATTATATCTAATATTTAGTAATCGATTATACATATTTAATATGAGATTCTTAACAATTCATATTATTATTGAGTTAATACTCTTAAAAAAATTTAAGTAACTACTAATTTGTGACTATGATTTAAACCGAATGACTATACACGCATGTAAATTAAGGAAACTTGATTCGTTTTGTTTCGTTCTTTTAATATTTTGACTATGCTATAATGTTATTATAAATGATGGATAGATGTTAACGTGCTTATTTTGAATATTCTAATTGCATTCGTCATAGACATATTCTTACATTTTATCGATATTTACTAGTGCATATGATATAATATTTTTAATGATGTTTTCTATATAAATTAAAAATAACTTTTAGTCAAGATCAATCTTAAAGATTGACCTCGAACAACATTTATTGGTCCAGCCTACCACGATGAGAGGGAGTATGCAATTTCCACATTTGTTGTTTGAATTTGTGGTAATTGTGATGGTGAGTGATACACTGCTTGTGGAATAATGCGGACTATGTGTGGTGTGATGTTGACCTAAACTCAATTTGTAATTCGGAATTCTACCTAATATGTCTAGTTTGCTCATTCTATACTTTCTCTTTTTCCTATCTTTTTCATTTTTTCCTCTTTTGAGAAAGTCATTCTATATGCCAGATTTCCCACCTCAAGATTGAATGAGTAGTGGATTATTCATAACTAGAAATAACGACATACATATTATGTTAAGTGTATTTCGAATTTTAATGTCATTATAACAACTTATAGTGATCACGGTTGAGATTATCCGAGAATAGCTCAATGGTATCCGGTGTTTCATGGCACTAATGTGCCTCAGACCTACCTCAAAGATTCAAGGAGAGCTGTCAGTTATGGATCACAGGTAGTTAGTTGTAATTTCATTTTTATGCTTCACGGAACTCTCCAAGCTTTTGTTTTATTCGTTGAAATCGACTAAATAGGTGGCTGATAGCTAATAAAATTAATGAATGATAATGTAGTGATGTACACAGGATGTGAACAATGAACATGATGGGAGGGAAGCTGCCAAGAAAGATTGCTGTTATACTAAAAGGTTGAATGATTCCACAAACCATGACAGTTTTACATTGCCATTGCAGGTTTACTATAATAGTATTATCCTTACTTGTGGCTAGTAAACAGGAACTAAGCATGCCAATGAGGCTATCACAATGGATTTGATCAAAACAGAGGAAGGTAATCTTCCCACATCAGTTCTGAAGAAGAGAGCTTCAAAGACTGGTAAATTCACCAGAACTGCTAGTCCACAAATAACCAACTGTGGTAAGAACACATCCACTCCCATTGAGCTAGAGAAAACCAATGTCTTGATAACCCAACCCAAGCTGCTAAACAGGTTTAGCAGCGCAAGTGTTACTATGATCGTAAACATAATCGACGAGTTCCCAAACTCGAACATCTCATTGTTGTATCTCTTGTTCACTTGGTCATCCACCACTTTGTCTGTCAGGGTGAATGATGTCTCGGACAGGCCTAACTGCTTCTTAACCGTGTCTAGTAGTGCGAAAAAGTAACAGGTAGTACGTCTGATAAGCCACATTCTCTGCATGTTCCACCATCGCTTCAGTGTATCTCCGCACATTAGATGTTCGACTAGGCTACATAGTGTGCTAGCAGTGAAAACATAAGCAAAAGGTAGAAACCAAAAGCTATTTGCCTGAAATTAACTCTTCAGTATTAGATGAGGAAGTCGAGCAAATCTTGTCTGCAAATAAATGTATCTCGTGAAACTATAAGCGAGGGGATACAATGTAAATCAGCACTTACCTTAGGAAACAAGGGAATATCATGGAGCAAACAGAGAGCTGGAATGATAACATAACACAATGTAGGCAATGAAATGGGAGCCCATAAAAGATAGATACTGTATCCCATTTGTGCCCCGATGTTTATCTTGCCACGCCCATAGATGAACGGACAGTGCCTAGAACAGAAAATCTGGAACATTCCCTCGGCCCACCTTGTGTACTGAACAAGACAAACCATTAAAGTTATCGGGGAGACACCCACAAAGGCGTTCTTTTTAGGGTTGTAATACACCGGTTTCCATCCCCTGCACTGGATAGTTAGGCCTGTCACTATGTCTTCTACCACATATCCATACATCAGACCAACCTGCATATATAAAAAAACTACAATTAACCCTCTTCATATAATTTCGTGTCAATGGGACTTATCCGCCTAAACATAAGACAAACCTCTTTTCCCCACAAAGTACCCTTCTCATAGCTACAATTTGCTAAAACCTTTGCAGCATTCTCCAATTCTTCAATACTTCTGCCTTGAATATTATCTTCTATCATCTGAGAGTCAATTGGATGATGCCCGGAATACTTTTTTCCGCTAATGCTTTCTCTCCTGTGAAAGCAACCCGTGCCAACATACAGACTTGCACCCAAACTGTCTAAGCCAGCAAGCTCAACCTTCACAATGGAATTAGCAAAAGTAAATGCCGTCTCAGGCTCTCAGCTACATTCAACATCGATCCACAAAAATGGTAAGAATATACTATATACCTCATATATTACAGAGGCCTCATTGGCGTAGATATCATTCTTCGTGTTATTATTGAAGCGTTGAGGATATTGTACATATGAGACCTGGTGACCTTGACGTTGGTCCAGAAAAAAGCACAATGCATCTTGTATTGCATTTGGATCATTTGAGTACATGTCACAATCCACATTGAGAATTATTGGTGCATTACTTATTTCTGATGAGACTCTTATCTACAACATCATAAAGGATAAGCTTGTCAATGAATCTGCATACAAATACAAAGCGTTTTAGAAGCAGAAGCATATATGCAAGAACCTGATACCAGGGAGTTCATTGATCCAGCCTTGAAGTTGTGTGGCCAATTCGGTTTCTTTTCACGAGACAAGTAAACAACTGTTGGTAATCTATTTCCTTCAACATCTACAGATTTGGGATTCCATCCATCTACTAAAATCTAGCAAAGATTTTAACATTCAGGTTACTTTAACTAACAGAAATGGCATAACTCAGAAGTCAGAACATTATGCACTAGAGGAGAACCTGGACAATCGAATGGTGATCCTGTTTTGTGACCTTATTAGAGCTCCATTCTGCAAATCCTTTATGTTTGTCCTTAATTTCTGTGGGGATGAAGCCATTGCTCACTACTGCATCAATTCGTTTTTTCATATTCGAATATAGTTCCTGAAGCAAATCATGGAAAGAACTTACATATCATGTCACAAACATTTGTAACACTAACTAACATCACAAATTTATTCACCTTCATAGAAGTCCATTCTTGTGATCCGGTTCTGTCGTTATTTTCAGCAAAATACACTTCAGGGGACCTCGGCTCTACATTGTATCGCTTGCAAAAGGGTATCCAATGTTTCGAAAACTCAGATGCCTCAAGAAGAGCGTAAAATGTCAGCTCAGAACCTCCATCGTCTGAAAGGTAAATGCTAAGTTTATCAGGTGGATAATTGTATGACATGATCGATAAGACCGTGTTGATTACGAGAGATGGCGGTTCCATCATCGGATCTGCAGTGCAAACAAACATGTCCACCCTAGGCAACTTGCTCTCATGTCTGCAACACATGTACACCAATTTACTGACTTAGATTCAAATTCAAGAACTTCAAGTTGGGGAAATAAATGTTATTCTGTACTCACTATTAGTTCACTCAGGACAGTACAGTATTGAATATCTTCCACATGTCTTTATCATTTCAGTTCTAAATGTACAAACCAGAGCTATAGCTTAAAATATCTCAGCCGTCCAATAAAATATTTCTCGATTTTACTATACCGAATCATGTACCATCTATATCTCATTAACTAAACCTTTAAGATAATACTCATGAACAACCAAGCAGAACAGAACGAGAAACTAGACGGTGAATGGATTTCACACCTCTTTACAAGTTTGAGATTATATAGTACCTGGCAGAGAGCCTATCTCTGAATGGTTGACGATGAATAACATTCCATCGAATCGGTTGAGTGAGCATCCAGTACAAACCAAACATCACCTCAGCAAAGAACATGGCTAGCCAAACATATCTCCCTGCTTCTCCTCTTGATGGGATGTGAATCCATCTGTAAGTCCATATTGAAAACACGCCGATAAGTATGGAACATGACAACACTTTATACACTGCTCCACCTCTTCTTTCCTTAGTTTCAAACAAAGCAGGAGCTTCATCAGTTGATGGTTTGCTACTCATTTCTCACTGGACTTCCTTTTTACACCTGCTACTGTGAGATCTTGTCCTTCGTAAAACTGTACTATACTATAAGTCTATAAACATAGTATAAAAGAAGAAACAGAACGCAAAAGGCAAGTGGATGAGTTAACAATGATAATAGTTCTTGTTTGATCTTGTGACATCAGTATAGTATTAAATAGCTGAAATTTGAAGTTGGACCAGAGAGGAGTATATAATAAAGATATATACTGGCCAATCCGTCAAGGATAATGCTCATCCACACTGTTGGGTACTATGTCAGAGGGCACGCCAAAATTTTGGACATACCTGTCATTTACATATTTAAACAAAAATATGTTATTTGTATTACTCCGTATATTATTTAAAATTTTAAAATATCAAAGTTAATTTGGTACATATACAATTATGTATATAATAATTTAGCTATGTAACATATTATATTGTTTAGAGGAAAATAAAAATCAGCACGAATTGATAGCAATTGGAATTGATAGCCATCCAATTGTCTAAGAGACATACCTGTCTTTTACATATTTAAACAAAAATATATTATTTATGTTGATCCGTGTATTATTTTAAATTTTAAAATATTAAAGTTAATTTGGTACATATGCAATTATGTATATAATAATTTAGCTATGTAACATATTATATTATTTAGAGGAAAATAAAAATCAACACGAATTGATAGCCATCCAATTGTCAACTCTTAGACATAGATAAAATTGAATCATAAAATTTATAAGCTGTGTAAGATTTGTTGTAATGATTAATGAGTAAAAGTTAAAATATATTTTATTGACTTTAAATTATTATTGGCTTAATCACAGATCTAATTCTATGCTAGTAGCTACGTTAGACAATAGTTGAATTTTCAATGAGTGTTCAGGTCAACGTGGATTGATTTGCAGTGTTTAAATTTATATATTGATTTTAAATCTTGTATCGTGTTGTACGATGGATCAAATTTTTTCCGACTTAGAAATCATCGACACTTAAGGGGATTGTTAAACGCAAGATCGTTTAGACTAAACACAGAACATTTTTTACATATTGTAAAAGGCCCTTCAATTTATATACATATACAATTAGTTCCAATTTTTATAAAGAAATTCCCGAATTATCACATCTTCAAAAATATATAACTTTATTTTGTGTTTAGTAAAAACGGTCATGCGTTTAACATTAGTGCACTTTAATTCAATAACATTAAGATTCTATGCAGGTGCCGGTGAAAAAGACTATATATATTTTGAAAGCTTGGATGAAAACCATCAAATTCCATGCATTTTAAAATTTTATTTGGAAAATTAGGCCCATCTATTATACCGCTGCAACGACCACCTATCCATTTAAATTGAATAATTTATACATAAAAATTCAATTTCAATTGAAAAATTCTATTCAAATTATATACCGATCAGTCTATAAGATTATTTTCATAAAACTTTCACATAAAATCTAAGTTTGAAATATAGTAAACGGCTAGAGATATATAAATGAAATTGTACAATACAAATCATTTTAGACTTCGAAACTTTACAATAATAAATAAAGAATTTTCATGAATAAGTGCGTACAAAATCAAGTTATATTGACCTCGAGAACTTAGAAGCCCGAAATCATGATGTGTGTGTGTATAAATCAAGCTTTAATGAGGACTTAGAGAAGACAAGCACAAACTCTCACGTCATATTTATTAGTTATACTTCTCGTTAATGGATAACAACATACAATAGCTAGTGGGCAAAACTGATCTTACATCATCATCATCTATTGAGCTGAAAATCACTGAACATTTAAAATCCGAAACTAATTTCGAAAATGATATATTATTACATATACTCCCTCAGTCGATTTAAAAGTTAAACAATTTTTCATTTTAAATGTCCCACCAAAGTAAAATAATTTTTCATTTATGAAAATAACCTCACAATACAATTCATTTTCAACCACACATTATTGAACTTCCATGCAATTTTCTATCTCAAACTCACTACTACATATCTTTATTAAAATTGTGTATTTCAAATATGTTTCATTTCAAACGGGACGGAGGGATAATAGGTACACCGGTTGCCCCTGTTTGCAATGTTGAAAAATTGAGCGGTCCAAAGTTAAAGTACCCAAACATCAGGAGCTTGAAAGTGTAAATATCTAACCACGAGACAAAAAGTCAAAAAAGCCTCTCTCTCTCTCTCTCTCTCTCTCCCAAATCAAATTATCTTCATCACGAGTCACGGCACGACTCTATACGACTCAGTAACTCGGTCTGACTCGCCGCCGTGTGACCCAGAGATGTGGAGAAACTCAGTTAGTTTCTCATCCAAGCTAGTCTCCAAGGCTAATTCCACCTCCTCTCAATTCCTGCTCCACAACCCGCCGAAACCTCACCACCATGTTTTCCTCGCTCGATCCAGTTCTGCCGGACTACCGTCCACATCAGCTTCCGAACCGTCGAATTGGATCCAATCGGAATCTATTGGAGCACGTCCCAGTTCAGCGAGCGTCGCTGGATTTCCGTCGATTGCTGCCGCATCGGTGTTGAAGGCTAAGGAGATGGCGGATGTAGCTAAGCATTACGGGATGTGTTATTGGGAGCTGTCGAAAGCTCGCCTCAGGTCTTTATTTATACCTTTATTCACACCAATTTGAATTTTGTATTATAGAGTATGCAATTTTGTATTCCTTTAAGCCTGATTAAGTTAACAGCAAGGTGGAGCATGGTTTAACAATTAGGTTAGCGACTTAGCGTAAATCGAAATTGCGAAGGCTTGTTGTCGTCATTTATACCACGGGGTTGAATGTTAAATTAAACATAGTGTCAGAGCACTGGCAATCAAGTCTCAACTTAGTTTCACATCAAGGAGTGGAGGAGGAATGGATAGATTGTTTGCTGCACTATATGTACCAATACTAACCCGACTTGGCAGTATAATCCAATCATAGTTATGTGCTTAGGGGGAGGAAGGTATTGTTCTATCTCCATGGAGGAGGATTGATTCAAATGTGGAAATGCTTAGTTGTAGCAACTCAACCTACTCTATTGCGTTTATGTTGCTCAAAAATTGTTAGGAGTGATACTCTTGATATGTGACTGCCTGCGATTATGAAAATAGATAGAACCTGGTGATTGTGTTTATCAATAATTACAAGCTGGTTGTGGAAACTTCACCATGTGGGTGTTGAAAGCCATAGATATTAGGTTTTTCTTAATTCATTAAGAAATTACAGCTCTTGTTGAGAGAGATGCACCTAGTTATTTTTTTGTTTGAAACGGCACTGTTGCACCTAGTGACTATAATGCCAGTAATTATATTTCCATTAAATCATATATCACTGTAATTTTTCATTGGTTCCAGCACTGGAATTCTGAATTATCTAAACTTTTATCAGCATGCTAGTTGTTGCTACTTCGGGCACTGGGTTTATCCTTGGGAGTGGTAGTGCGGTTGATTATCTTGGCCTTTGCTACACGTGTGCTGGCACAATGATGGTAGCTGCTTCAGCTAGCTCATTAAACCAGGTAAGCCCGAACCATCACTACTGCCTCTGAATTATGATGGCATATGTATGTACTATTACATTGTGGAGTGTGTGGCCTGTTTTCTCACTTTAATATGATGAAATTAACACAACTACGTAACTTTGACCGCTTCGGCCACATGCATTAACATGGACTTGGTGTAACACGAAGGGAAAGCTCAGTTTGTCTAGATATTTGCTTCAAGGTCATGAATGCAAGATAAGAGGCTTTGTAAATAGCCCAAAATCCCTTTCATCTTGGGGGCTTGCCCTATTTAAGGCAAAAATATTAGTAATGAAAACAGTGGTAGTTAGATGCTTTATCTGTGTGATTGGCCTACTTAGGTTAAATTATTCTTTCTTTTAGCTTGTTTTCTGCTCAAACTCATACTGTTCATACTCCGTGCAGGTGTTTGAGGTAAAGAATGATGCTAAGATGATGAGAACTAGGAATAGACCTCTTCCTTCTGGCCGTATGACTGTAGCTCATGCAACAACCTGGGCATCTTTGGTGGGCATAGCTGGCACTGGTTTGCTGGCGTGTGAGGTAGTTATTATTTCCTGAACTTGTCTGATTACAGTCTAGGATCTTTTGGGACTTACCCATGCCCCCACTCTAAAGTTTTTACTGGTATATGGACTGATACTGAATCTTTATGACAAGATGCTTGCAGACTAATATGCTGGCTACTGGGCTTGCGGCTTCCAATCTTTTCCTTTATGCTTTCATATATACTCCGCTGAAGCAGATCCATCCTGTCAATACTTGGGTGGGAGCTATTGTTGGTGCGATCCCCCCTCTCCTTGGGTAATTTCTTTTTTCACCGAGTAACTTGGCCACATTTTGTTTTCCCTGTTCTGCAGAATTGTTCATATAGAGTTTCTCCTCGGTATCTGTCTGCATTGGATAATCCGCTTACATTAGATTTGATAATAACTAACATGTTTGCATATATCCAGTTGTGTGTCTTGTGGGCTGTGGATAATGTTTTGGTTAATTTTTGATATAATTTGACCAGAAGCATACTAAATTCCACTTTTCATCTATATTTTTAGATATCACATCCAACAATTCTAAAAGATGTATATGGAAGCATATTATATTTCTATGCATTATTCAAAGGATCAGTATAATGTTTTTGTCTTTGGCTGGGTTGTCTGCTCACTGCTGTTTAGTCTTCTGGTACAGTCACAGTGTCTGTAGATTCATCTACAAAATCAAAATAAGCTGATACCCCATGGCAGGAACCTTTACTATTTATTTGACACTTGCTGACTCTGTTGTTCCAGAATTGTATTGGCCTTTTCGACTTCTACCGATACTAAATCCAAAGTGGGGCTTCATAAATAATCTTTTTGGGTGTTATCTTAAGTATGACGTATGGACATTTATCAGGGCCATCCTGAGTCTGACAGTTGCTTTTTTTTTTTTTCAATTCTATTAGGTGGGCTGCGGCTTCCGGTCAAATTTCACTGAATGCAATGATACTCCCTGCGGCTCTATATTTTTGGCAACTGCCACATTTTATGGCCCTTGCATACTTATGCCGTAAAGATTACGCAGATGGAGGGTATGTGTTCTTAACTTTTTTGTGTAATATCAAATACTTGGTTATGTTAAAGCTGGAATTGGACCCGACTCACATTCTGCAGAATAGAAAGTCGTCTTCGTAAATCTGTTTGGCCATTGTACATATGTCCTTATATGACTAGTTTTCATTAAACTTTAACAATTGTGTCGTACTACTTGGTTTGTTTTGGAATGGGAGATAAATTCAAGTTGGCATTGGATTGCATCTACAATTAAAATTGAAGAGTCGTCAAAGACTCGTGAATCGTGATATTATAGATTTTTACTCATTCCATGTATTGAAATCCTGTATTTCTTTCTCCTGAGCACTTCAATTTAAATTTCGAAAATGTAGGTACAGGATGTTATCTCTTGGTGATGCTTCTGGTCGCAGAACAGCCTTGGTTGCATTAAGGAACTGCATATATCTGCTTCCACTGGGTTACCTAGCTTATGACTGTGAGTTGCTATGCATCAACTTGGCTGATCATTTACATGTTTTCTTTGGAATACGAGATCATCCCCGTTGCTTAATTACTTTCGGGAACAACATACTCTGAAAATTGTGACCTGTACAAGGTCTATCTATTACTTATACATGGATGAAGTCAAGTCAAGTGCATTCATAGCTTGCCTGTGACTGCATTTGTTACGACATAATAGGTGATATTGAGGAATAAAGCCACAAGGACTAATAAGCCTATCTTAGTTACCACGCTTTAGAAACTATATTATAGAATATATCATTTCTCTATCTTGTCTTCAATATGTATGCAATTGCTAATGATACCAAACCGTTCTCTGCAGGGGGTATAACTTCTGGCTGGTTCTGTGCAGAGTCAACACTTCTGGCTCTTGCAATCAGCTCCACCGCAGCTTCATTTTACCTGAACCGTTCGACACAAACTGCCCGAAGAATGTTTCATGCTAGCCTTCTGTATCTTCCTGTATTCATGGGCGGACTTCTGATTCACCGTATATCTGATAATGAGCAGACTTTGACCATGGATAACTCAGATTCATTTCTTAATCTGTCATCCCCGGATACCATGCTCACTGAGAATTCTACTAGTCGAGAAAACAGAAAACGTCAACCACGGTCACCTGTAGCATATGCCTCTGTTGCACCATTTCCATTCTTGCCTGTTCCTTCATACGCTGACTACTAAGTTATTTGTATTTTTTGGCTTTTTGCACATTGGAGGAAGGACACTCTTGAGTCTTTTTTTTTGGGAAATTTTCAATACGGATCACTGCAAGTGAGGTTGTATTTGTTGCGAAAAATTTGACAACTCTGTTTTGTGATTATAGTTGTTAGGCATATTAGAAATAAGGTCTTTCCTTTAGAACACACTGCTACTGATTGCAGTTATTTGAGAGTATTTGTAAATTTTACAACAATGGATTCCTGGCCATGAGTATGGTTATATATATATTGAGGTAAAAGTTCTTTTGGTTAATGTTGATGTACCTACACTGACATTTTTGTTGTTCAAAATCATAAATTTAAATCCGATTTGGGACCAGTTTTTAGTAGAGTTGTGATGAACACTACATAAGCCACAACGATTACATATCTTGTAAAGCAATGGAGTATATACTGAACACACAGGGAGTATTTAACATCACATCATAATCACGTTAACTTGGTTAAACTCACTTTTTTTTAACGTAATTTTCTTAATTTTAATTGCTATCTAAACAACTTGATAGTGTTAAAAACTAAATCGTCTATAGTTGAAGAATTTCCCTTAAAAACATTTGTGACAAAGGGACAAATGTAACAGGGTCGCATTTTACCACCTTTTTTCTTCACTCATATTTCATCATGAATCGTTACTGGTTAAGAGACGCTTTATAAAAAATCGGCCATCGTCTCACCATTGTTCAGCTCACCTCACCGGAAACCGGCAGAAACACCGAAATGGCGGCCCGACAAAGAGCAGTGGCGGTGTTGCCGACGCTGATGCGAACACTTCGGAACGAAGTGGCACCGAGACACCATACGGCGCTTCCGTCGCTTCGGAGAGCATTCTCTCTCTACGATCAGATCAATCTCATTGGTAATGTT
This sequence comes from Plantago elongata, assembly GCA_036897095.1. NCBI lineage: Eukaryota > Viridiplantae > Streptophyta > Magnoliopsida > Lamiales > Plantaginaceae > Plantago > Plantago elongata. The sequence continues at coordinate 61,962 of JAYMSP010000141.1, read as the reverse complement.
CCTGATGACCAGCTCCGATTCCAAGGGTAATTATTTGTACTCTTCAATTCCTCTGCTTTTGATTTAGATATGAATCGATATCCTCAATGATTGAATTAGGTTTTATCCTTAGGCTCTAGAATTTGTGCTTAAACTTGCTAGGTATATTTAGTACTCCAATGTCAGAAGCAGTTTAGACATTTGTTCGTTCAATTGTTGTATTTGCGTAGTGATGATATAATGAATGAGTTGAATTATAGCCTCGTTTTCCGGTTTTCTGAAGTCTTAAGTCCGGTATACCTATTGTGTTTGTTCGTGAGTGATCTGAGTGCAGTTGAATTGAATTGAATCGATAGGTGATCCATATATGTATTATGCGTAAGTCAGGGTCTAGAGTGGTACATAGTTGCATTGCCTCTGCTGCATTGCCTTGGTAATTTGAAACATTTGCGTGGGAGTTGTGACCTGGCTGCAAGGATGGTTCAGCTCTAGAATATATTGTATCCATGGAATGGGAATACCGACCTTGGGAAGATGATAGGTTTATGACTTTGCCTTTGATTGTGCATTATTTGTTTAGTCTTCTTTAAACCAGTTATCTGTAAATAACATAGCTCATATGTTTTTGGTAGTCTAAGGATCACTACTTACAGTTTGCAGACTGTGTGATTAAGGGCTTTGTTACGAAGAATAATTGTGTCGAATTTATGCTCCATGAATTCTTCGAGTGACTGATTTTATGTACCTTTCTGCTTTTTTCAAGGTATGATGACACAGGGTTTACAGTAAATGGAGTTAGGTATGAAGGTAGCTTGATTTGTGCAGGGAATTTTCTAATGTCTTGGTCTCCCAAGAAGTTATCTGAGATTACTGTTGAAAGGTAAGTGGATTGGATTGGTTCTTAATTTTGATTCTGGAAAGTTGAATAATGGTGTGCTTGTTAAGTGGTCTAATGCAACTTTTAGGATCGCTATCGTGCATCTTGGTATGATATATGACTCTGCGATTATAGAGTGAACTGGACAGTGGATAGCATGAGATTCTTTTGTTCCCTTTTCCTTTCTCGTATGTTTCACCATTTTTCCGATATGCTTATGAGGTGTCAGGTTTAATAAATGATACAGATTAAAAGGTGCATTCTTATTGTTCAACTACTCATAAACTTAAGTGCTGAATGCTTTTGGTTCCTGGAGAATATACTGTATCTATACCAATAGAAAACTAGCCTAGTTGTTCAAGTTAGGATCTATCTTTAAGCATGTAGTACATTTTTTTATTTTTTTTGCAATATAAATTGTGGAGTTATTTATGGTGCTTAAACTCGGTAGTCATGTATATTTGTTCAAGAACTGGTATATGTTATGAAATTCTCTTAAACCCTGCTTTGATCTCTTGATTTTTGCAGCTTATCTATCTTTCGGAATGTGCGGCCTATACCAGGTTAGAAGTTCGATAACTTCGGAGTGGCTACATATGCTTAATGCTTTACCGGTACTCCAGTAAATGGACATGTATTCCATTACTTCATGTCATATTCTGACTCTTTTCTTTTTTTCTCTTCCTGAAATGTGTCTTTATCATATAATTAGTTCACTAATCTAGTATTAATTCCCAGACAATGATAGATTTTTTAATTTTGCAAAAGAATGCTCCCTTCGTCCCGTTCACACATTTGTCCATTTTTAGCTGTCCCACACAACTTCATACATTAATATAAAGAAAGTTTCCCCACACCCAACCAATAATAGACAAACTTAACTTTACACACAAATTATACATTTTGTCACTAAAACTATACATTTTCCCACGTTTTTAGTATCTTATCATTACTTTAACTTTTTACCTAGGGAGTGCATTTTATTGTTTGTGCCAATACATTTGTTGTTGAAATTGAACAATCACTTTGTTTCTCAGTAAATTTTCTCGGTCTCCTTGATTAAGGCCCTTCCATTCCAAAATTCCATGTGTTAAAACATTACCCACAAGTGTCATAAGTAAGCGAGCAATTTAACCTAATCCAATCATTCACTTCTACAATCCTTTATTTTTGGAGCTAACTCGACATGTCTTTATTGCAGAGATTCTAGTTATCGGATGTGGAAGGTCCATACAGCCTATAAATCCTGAAGTTCGTGGATTCACTCGATCACTTGGCATTAAAATTGAAGCAGTTGACTCTGTAAGTACTTAACCTCTTCCACAACGTGTTGCCTGACTCCGTAGAGTAGATTTGGATCTGAAAATTCTGGAGAGTAGATTTGGATCTGAATTTTTGTTGTTCGGGACAAGGCATCCAATCCTATCCCTTACGCTATCCTCAACCAGTGGAATTTTTTTTCTCTTAAAAAAATTGGAAAGAAAGAGAACTCATTCTTATCAAGTGAAGTATACTTGATTGATTATTCTTATGAGATGAGTGCATGATCACCCATTTATATATTTCTGACTATACATGGGATTCTATTTTGGAGACAGTGAATGTTATATGAAATAATATTATAATAAGAGAATGTTATGCATGTGGTTCAGTAGTTGTAATATTTGTATTCAACACTTATTAAACACATTGAAATGGTAACGCTTTTTATCCAACCATCAGTCTACATGGCCTTGTATTGTATTACTATTAGTTTTCTGCTTCAAGCAGCTTTGGACAACATCTTCTGTCTAAAATCTGTCGGATACGTTGTTTTAATGTCGTGTGCAGAGAAATGCAGCAACTACTTACAACATACTGAATGAAGAAGGCAGGATCGTTTCCGCAGCTCTTCTTCCTTTCGGAGTTACTTCCTAAAGTAATTCTCGACAAGCCCAGTCCCCAAGATCTGAACAATCCCATTACCAGTTTTTATCTTTAGGACACCATAGAGCTTTGTTAACTCTGTGCATCCATACTGACAAGAGAATAAATATGTATCCATTAATCAAGTTATAGCTCATCAGCCCTTCAGTCACAATTTTCTTACAAGTATGTGTGGATTCTGACATGGCCCCCAAAAATTGTTCATTCTGAGTTGGCCAAATGTTGCTCCTTGGGCTGTCGTTGCCTTTCTTGATTACTTGCAGACTTGCAGTCTCGATGAACCTTACACCTGAACTGCTTGCTGTATACTCTGCTAAAACATCTATCTGAAAAATGAAATGGCGTTGATGATCTATTTTGCATATATGGAACGACTTTCATAATTGATTACACAGATCTGAGAGCTTCCATATTTTCATCCACAACACGGGTAGGCAAATAAGCTATAGCAGCATTTGCCAATGTTGAACAGTTGAGAGTTGCTGAGTTTTCACTGTCATAAAGAAAAATATTTGAATTTGTAAAGGCCTTGCTTGCCTCCAAATCAAAATCGATGAGACCTTTGCAAAGAGATGCGTATAGACGGTCTCTCTTCCACTCATGCAGAGTTATCTTTCACTGGTGCTAACGTGTTGAATATTTTAATTGAATACAGTTGCTTTAAACTTGAAAGCACCAAACCAATTTGAGCAGTAGTGTAGTACGACATATAAGTCAGATATGTATGTATTGAACTGTTAATACATAATGGCACCATTAGATAAGTTTGGTGGTGGTTCGGTATCAAATTATCGTTGAATTTGCTTGAACAGGGTGTGAATTAATTAATAATGAATTACTGGTTAAATTGTAATTGATTTGTTAGAATTAATATTTAATATAAAATTGTAGTTGTATAGTGAAAAAATAATGAATAGTGATTAAATTGTAGTGGTGAATTGATGAATAGTGAATAATTTGTAGTTGAATTAAAGAATTGAGTTTAATTTAATTATGAAGAAACAAATAAATACTGAAATATAGTTGCATGTTAAACATAAATGGAGGAAACCTCAATTGTAATTGAATTGGAATTCTAATTCAAACGGTCACTTGATTTTTGTAGTAGAACAGAAAAGTTACGATATAGATATTGGTGCAAGTTCAACCCCCATTCTCTACATTATTGATGGTTTATTTTCTTAATTTGTAGTGCACAAAGTCTCATGGTAAATGAAATGTTACCAATAATATAATATATATTATTAATTAAAACATCTATGTTATTAATGAAATGAGTGAGTTTCATAGAAACAACTTTTAGATAGGGACATAGAAACATAAGTTTATAATATTATAAACTAACCCCAAACAAAAATAAGTTACTAAAAGCTACCCAACCAAAGTCCAACAACTGAATATTCGAAAATGGATCCATATATCATTTGTTATAACCTGATTTTCAGCTTCATTACGCATCATAATGCAAAAAATCTCAGCTCAAATTTTCTTTCTCTAAAAAAACTCTCTCCCAACCAAGGCCAGCAACTTGATAAGAAACAACCGATATCAACCTAATTTTCCAATAAAAAATCGTTGATATCTCTCCCAACTAAGGTCCAACAACATACATTGTCAAATTTAGCCAAAAATGCGATCGAAATCGAAGGTTTTTCTCTTTTTCCTAACTATTTTCATCGTTTTTTTCATGTTTGCATCGATAGTTACATATTGTTTACATTCCTTGTTGTTCGTTGATGCCAGAAATAGCTACAACTACTGAAACTACGAGTCATGTACATTGTTGTTTACGTACATTGTTGATCTAGAGATCTATGAATCTATACTTTAGAGTTTTAATGGCAATTCATTGATGTTATTGTTGTTTATGCATTTAGAAGGTGTAGTCATACTTGCATAAGGATTATAGATTGTTTTTATTTAAGATCTGATCTCAAATATCAATTCAAATTTGAAGAAAAAAAAGGTAAAACGTATTTATGTTTATTATGTTTATGCTATGTTCTCAAGAATATTACCTATGTTCTCAAGAATAATACCTATGTTTTCATTCAAAACTTGACAGTCGTTTTGTGCTATGTTTTTCTACATATTATTTTGCATTCTGTTTTTTAATTGTATTTTCTATGTTCTCACGCATATGTACTATGATCTCACATATATATCCTATGACCTCAACAATATCTACTATGTTTTCTTTGAATTTAATGCTCATCATTTTTGTTGGTGTTTATGTATTCATATGGTGTGATCGTGCTTCAATAAAGTTTTAATGGTAATTCATTAATGTTATTGTTATTTATGCATTTAGAAGGTGTAGTCATGCTTGCATAAGGATTATAAAATATTTTTATTCAAAATCTGACCTCAAATATAACTCAAATCTAAAAATAAAAGGATATAAAATGTTTATTCATTGTATTTTTAATAGAAAATTAAAAATTTTAATACTATGCCAAACAATAAGGTAGTAACATATTAGTATAACTCCGACACACCAAAAATTTATTTATAATTTCTTAGTGCAAAGTGCAAACCTCCTTTATGGAAAATTTCAACAAACTCCTCCAGAACATATAAATCTAGGATTTTGAAAATCCAGGCAAAGTTTGTACAGCGCAATAGGTCACCAGGATCATCATCCATCGGCAATAATGGCGGATGAGAAGACAGTGAAAGCCGAAATCGATGAATCAGCGGCTGTGGCGGACTTCGTACAAAACTCGGTGGCTGATTGGAACGACGACGTCAAAATTCGCGCCCGATTCAAAGCCCTCAGCGGCCAGAGGTCCGATTGGGAGCCACTCTACCTCTTTTGGCGCGACCTAATCCTCAAAACCTGTCGCCACCTCAACATTTTCATCATCCAACCTTCCACCGTCTCCTCCATCTGGTTCCGCCGCTCCGGTGGCCTCACTCCACTCTCCCTCCCCCGTGTCCTCCTTGAGATGCACCGCTCCGGCGATCTGGTACAATTTCCGAACTCCGATTCTCCGACTCGTGTCTCGAGCTTGTTTCGTAAAGTGTTAGGGTTTCTAATCAGTAGCTCTGATGATAGTAGTCTCGCTGGTGATTGGTATGTTGTTGTGCCGGTGCTGGAGGAGAAAGCACGCCAAGTGCTCGATGTATTGTTTGAGAGTCATTGGATGGATTATTGTGTGATTACTATGAGAAAGTTTGAGAAAATGTGCGGTGGAGCGAAGGAAGGTGTTGCGGTTTTGAATTACTTGTCGGCTAGGGGTACAGCGAAGTACCTGGTAGTCAGTGGAAGTGATTCTATGGAGGGAGTGAAAGTGTGTCTTGCTCCGGGAGGAGTGGTCTCTGCTGCTACGAACACGGATTTAAGTGTTTTGCACTTGACGTGGACAGTGGAGAAACTCGATCAGCAGCTTGATTTGATTGACCAGAGGTATCAGAAAGCTAAGGGATCAGCCTTAGCTTGTGTGAAATCTGGAAAGAGGATAGTTGCGTTGAAGTTTGCGAAGGAAATGAAGCTGATAAACTTGAGTAGGGAAAGGTGTGCTGCACTTTTGGAACGGGTGGAGAATGTTCTTGGTGTTATTGCTGATGCTGAGTCGTCTAAGAAGGTTAAGGAGGCTATCCAGAGCAGCTCACGGGCAGTAAAGGATAACATGATTGATGTTGAAGAAGTGGAGCTGTGTCTGCAGGAAGTTGACGAGAATATTGATTCTTTGAAACGGATTGATGATGCCCTGGCATCAGCTCCAGCCTATGCAGAGATGGATGATGACGACATGGAAGCTGAATTTAGTAAACTTGAACTGGAAATTGAGAGTGAGATGAACGAAGTCTCAAGAAAGAGTGAAGTTGATAGAGTGGAAGTAGCTTCTGAAACAGCTGATGCATTGAGCGAAGCTTTGTCGAGTCTTAAGCTCAAGGATGCAAGGCCAGTTAGTGTAAAGCGCATGTCAGAAGAACGAAGTCTGGAAGCTGCTTGATTGTAGATTTGTAGGCACTGGTAATCGGTTTCTATGTCCTGTATACCATAAATTATGCTCTGCCCTCAATTTGATGTTAAAATGTGTAGGTGTAACCGTTTACCTGTACAAGTAACATTACACAAGCAATGAAGTGATTAGTTTCAACAAGAAAATCTGATTGACTTTCTGCTGCTTCTCTATGTCATACAGTGTGATTTGTGAACATGTGAACAATATTTTGTTGTCAGAAGAAGATTTATGTTGTTTGATAGTAATGTTAACTGGTCATGATTTTATATTATACAACAAAAAATTAAAATGAAGATGACGGAGCTTCGGCTGCCTTATTTCCTGCAGATCCGCCATGGAAGTTTGAGTGAGCTTTCATGGCGGATCTGGAGTAAGCTGCAGAGACAAATCTGCCATGGAAGGAAGCTCACCTCGAGCTTCCTGCATATCCATGGTGGATCTGCCAGCAGCCAAGCTTGGGGCTTCCACACCCATGGTGGAAGCTTCGACGATTCACCGGAGTGTGGTGGTATTCATGGTTATCATTTATTTTAAGAAAGATTGTTTTTGGGGATTAATTGTTAGTTTGACATGTAAATTAACTTTTTGTGAAGGATAAACTTTGTAAATTCAATTAGTTTGTATTTTTAAGTTAACTTTCATTAATTAAATTATTAACAAATTAATTTTTAATATTGAAATTGTGACACTTGTCTAATTTGTAAAGGTATTACACTGCGATGGTGTACTATTTTAAGCCAAGCACATGTTAATTATTTGGGCTTGGTTAATTTTAGTACTACGTCGCACTGTACTATCGTTAGTACACTATTCAAAACTTGACAAATTGTATAATTTAAACATTAAAATTTTATTTAAAAACAATTTAAATAGTTTCAACAATTATGAAACTACATATTACCTATACTTACAAAACTCATCATCTTATTTAGTCACTTCAAACTTCTTCTCAAATATACCACCACCATCTCCTTCCCACTTCTTACTTTACACCGCCTCTTTCACCACCACAGTCGCCGAAGATCCAGTAAAACAACTCTCTTTTTCTTTTTCTTTGAAAGCTTGTTCCGATGTGAGAGAGCTCTTCCATGACGGAACATCTCTCCTGAGCTTCCAGATCTGAAAGCTCAGGCTTCCGCCATGGAAGAAGTTGTCCACCATGGAAGAAGCTCTTCCTTAGTGGACAGTAGCTTCTTCCGCCATAGAAAAAGCTTGCCGGAGCTTTCAGATCCGAAAGCTCCGGCAAGAGCTTCCATGGCAGAAGCTATATAGCTCTTTCGCCATGGAAGCTCTTTCCGATCAATTATGGCCGGAGCTCCACCACTTCACCGGAGCTCCGGTCATTATTAATTTTTTAATTAATTTTTTTTGAAAAAATAACAAATGGGTATTTTGTGTATTTTTAGTTCACGTGGGGTTGATTTTGCATATTGGATATATTTTGTTAGTTTTCAAGGATAAGGGGTATGCAAATAATTGATCATATATTATTTTTAGTTATTATGCGACATAGTGCGACACCATGTCGCATTGATACAAAATAAAGGTTGAGATTGAAACAAATGGGTGTTTTGTGTATTTTTAGTTCACGTGGGGTTGATTTTGAATATTGGGTATAATTTGTTAAGTTTCAAAGATAAGGGGTATGTAAATAATTGATTATATATTATTTTTAATTATTATGCGATGTAGTGCGACGTTATTATCTGACGGTGCGACACCATGTTACATTGATAAAAAATAAAAGTTGAGATTGAATCTTGAATTGATCCAATAGTTTAGATTGTGGTACTATCATTAGTACAGTGAGACAGTAATATTAGTAGCCATGCCCTAACTACTTGGATAGTTCATCTTGATAAATCGAGAGTTTTAGTCCACAGAGGGCCAAAAGTCAAATGATTGATAGTTTGTTCACTGGCGTAGAAGATTTTGGGTTCAATTTACATTTCAATAGAGACCGTCTCTAGTGATACGTTTCTGGATAAATGACCTATGTTATTAAGAAAAGATCAATGATTAGCATACGTCCGTATATAGATAAGTTATCGGTGGGTTAGACTATCTTCTCTTCAACTTAAAATCACTTCAGTTCGGTTAAATTCAGTTCACTTTAGTTTAGTTGTAATTTAAATTTTACTTCAGTTCAGTTAAATTCAGTTGAGTTCAGAAAATTTCAATTAATGATAACCGATCCTTACTAAGAGAGAAAAGAGAACAGGAGTGAGTTTGGACCAAAATGATGAATCCTTCTAGTTAAAGTAGCTAGATGCAAATAATCTTCAAAAATTGATACATACTACGCTGTACGCCAATTGGCACCAGTGAAGCTTCACCAGTCAATCCAATGGCGACAAACCGGGGCCCCGAGATCCGGAAAGACGCAATCCACAACCGATGGGTCATCTTCTCTCCAGCTAGAGCTCGCCGTCCGTCGGATTTCAAGTCCAAAACCGACCCGAACCCGAATTCCAAATCCCAGACGGAATGCCCTTTCTGCTCTGGTCACGAGCACGAATGCGCGCCAGAAATTTTCCGGTTCCCGCCCAATTCCACTTCCGATTGGCGAATCCGAGTCATCCAGAACCTCTACCCCGCTCTCAGCCGTGAGCTGGATTCGACTACCGTTGAATACGGTGGCGGACCGGCGGTGGTTCCCGGATTCGGGTTTCATGATGTTGTAATTGAGTCGCCGGATCACCCGGTTCATTTGGCCGATCTTACTCCGGTTCAGATTGGTGATGTTTTGCTTGCGTATAAGAAGAGGATTAATCAGCTTCGAGATTTTCCGGCTATTCAGTATGTTCAGGTTAGTTTAAATCATTTCTGAGAATGGCATTTTTGGTCGATTTTAATAATTTTGATTTTAGGAACTGAAATCCTTGTTTCTGATGCATTGTTACTGATTTTCATATCCGAATTTAGGAAATGGAATAATCCTTTCTGGTGACATTGCATTTAGTTTGGGTTATAGTTGTAGCAATGCTTGAGTTTTGATTCTATGATTCTGGTTACATTGTCACTGGATTTCATCTACATTTAATTAGTACTAGTGTTAGTTGTATCAAACTATCAATAGATTGAATTTCGATTTTAAGAACTGCAATTCTGCAAATAAGGTTTGGCATTTTCTCTGAGCTCCCATCTACATTCAGTAGTTGTAGCAATAAGATGAATTCCGGTTTTAAGAACTGAAGTAATCATTTCTGATGACATCGTCTCATTGTCACTGAATTTCATCTGCATTTAGCAGTAGTAGTTGTAGCAATGGATTGTATTTTGGATTTAAGAACTGAATATTTCACGATTTGTGGTGGAAGGGTTAAGAATTTTTTTATTTTTTTTGGTCGTCAATTTGACGGGAGAATGAATTTTGAGTGTATATTATAGGTTTTCAAAAATCATGGTGCGTCAGCTGGAGCATCTATGAGCCATTCACATAGCCAGATACTGGCACTTCCGATTGTTCCTTCAACGGCCTCAGCGAGAACTCAGAGTATGAAGGAGTTCTTTGAACAGACAGGAAAATGTGCCCTTTGTGAATGTAGGCAGGATGATTTGTTAATTGATGAGTCGAGCCATTTTGTGTCGGTTGTGCCCTATGCTGCGACATTTCCTTTTGAGATATGGATTGTTCCACGTGTTCATTCTTCTCATTTTCATGAGCTAGATGATGAGAAGGTAAGTAACATTTTAAACATCATGAGTTTTTCTCCTGCTATTAAATGCCTTTATATTGTAGCGAAATGGAATTATGCCAGTTGCAACTCAAATTGCCCTTGACTAGGTATATCAGTGGCAACAGTATGTGACCTTGATTCCATAGGCTTTGTAGACAGACAAGGTTCAACTCTCAAGACAAGATTGGAGTTTCCAACTTTAAGCTAATGAAACTTGTCTTGTCTGAGCACTTGTGTATTTATCCCATGAGAACTTGTTATTCTCTGTTTATTTATAGCCCATTCACATTAATAATCTCTTGTTTCCTTCATTGAATTTCCATAGGTTCTGGATCTTGGCGGATTTTTGAAACTTACACTCTCGAAGATGTCTTTGCAACTCAACAACCTGCCTTATAACTTTATGATCCACAGTGCTCCTCTTCAGGCCGAGTCCTCACATTTACCATTCACTCACTGGTTTATACAGCTGGTTCCCCAATTGACAGTTGTGGGAGGATTCGAGTTAGGGACGGGGTGTTACATAAATCCTGTCATCCCAGAGGAGGCGGCCAAAGTTTTGAGGGAAGTAAAGGTACCGAATTAACGATGAGCAGAGTAAGAGTTATTGATCAATATGTATGGTCTGAATTGTAAATGATCGTACATTAAGAGTTCAAGACACTATTAATAGGAATTTTGCACTCTTGTCATGTAACTGTGTTATCTAAGTGCACTTGCGTGATACAATATAATGTCATAGATACCTGAGCTGCGATTATAGAGAACATTACAAAACATGCTAAAAATAATTCAGCTCCTTGAATAATTCGTTATGGCGTATGGTTTTCACAATTCTATTCAACATGTTTAAAATAGTACTAGCACTATACTAGTTCTAACTCGAGCTAACAAAATTTCTCAACGGAAAAACAGGTACCCTGTTTTCCATATGAGTACTTGCTTGTTTTACATGTAAAAATGACAACAGGCTTTGACAGAACATTAACATATGACATATGAAGAACAAGCTGGCTGAGACTTGAACTTGATGCCAAATGCCCTATCAAGTGTAGGAAGAGGATTCTGATTCCCTGTTGCTGCACCGTTCTTCTTGTCATGCAGGTACCTCTTCTTCTTTTTTAGCGAGGTGGGTTCTCAAATAGAAATTTCAGAAAGCACATCATCACTCTTTTTCCTTGATTGTGCTTCGAATTTGCTTTGCTTCCCAATAGCTTCAGATATAGCCTTTGGTAGCCAAAATCCAGGCCGCTCAAGGAATGGTGCACGATCAAGTACTAAAGGTTCACGCAATGTAACTTGGATTCCATCATATGTCCACAAAGTTAAGTCTGCCTCGCCTTTTAAACCCAAAGAGAGCCACCCTAGCCCAGCAACTGCAACATCCAGACTGTTCACATCCCAGCTTACTCCTGTTGCCTTCACGTCTTTTTTTTCCCACTCACCCAATTCAGAAACTCTCTCAACACCAACAGGTGGCTGAAATAGATAAACCAAGGACATAAGTAACAACAGATTAATCATGATCTCACTGAATCAAAGCAACAATACTTCTATGTAATACATCCATATTGCTCGTGCCTTTTGTTCCACAATTCTATAAGTTTAGACAGGAGAAGAAAGGTATAGATGAGATGAAATGAACCCCCACATACGAGTAACATATTTTCTCTCTCGAGTGTATGAGGCATTACCTGCAACCTAATTCCAGCATGCTTGCTCCTGGTTTCGTCAGCATTCTCCATCTTCCCCAAATGTAGAGAAACACTTGGTGATGCCCAAATAGTGACATAGATTGTCTCTACGGAAGCCCGATTCAGATCCAGCCTAACTAGACCACCAACATGTATAGTTTGACCAGCCTGCAAGTCATTACACACACACACACGACCTATTAGATAAGGAATCTTAAGAAGGCTATAAGCAATGGATTTGGCAATTACGATAGCTATGAAAGTGAAATAACAACATCTCCACTGTGCGACTACCATGAACAATTTCTGATCAAACATGATTATAAAGAATAAAATGCTTATCAGTGACGAACTGTTCAAATATTTCTAAGCAATACTCATCTTTCTCAATTTCAAATTCTCAGCCCTGCTTCACGAGCAAAATCTCCACATCATATGCCAACAAAAGCTCTTTCCTATCGTAAAAATTATGTGCGAAATAAAAGACAGATGGTAACAACAGCACATCAAAACTTACTATAAATAACTTCGAAGCAAGAAACATAAGATGCAGCAAATTTAAGATGAGACATAGAAGTACTTGCCTTTATCCTAAAAGACCGAGGTTGAAGCTCTTTCCTTATCTCAATCATTTTCTGCTCATCTCTATTCAATCTCATCGACATCAAATACGGGTGCAAAAGCCCTGGAGTGTCATACATCTTAGCCTTAGCAGGTAGAATCCCTCCAATTCTCAGTATTCCAAGTGTAGTCCCAGGAATAGCTGCTTCTGTTAGTTTCGAGACCTTTACCCCTTGTTTTTTAGAAAATGCATTTATCAATGTTGACTTCCCAGCATTCTGAGCTCCAATAACCCAAACATTCCCCCTAGGACCAGCCAAATCCTTGATAAATGCCAACAAATTCCTGACACCCAAATCTTTCTTAGAGCTCACAATATAAACTGCACTTAGCTTAGGCGCCCCATTTGCCCTAGCACGATGCCTAACCCATTTATCTAACCTAGCAGGCGAAATCTGTGAGGGCAGAAGATCAACCTTCGTAGCAACAAGAACAAGCTTCGGCAACTTCTTGCTCATTTTCTGACCAACTTGCCCTTGTTCCAGTGCCTTGAACAGGGACTGCGACGCACGTTTAGGAAATGAACCATCAAAATCAACACAATCAACCACCATAACCACCACTGTAGCATCCGCCTTCCCAGTATTCTTCATCAACCTTGTACTAATCAACCTATCAAAGTCAAAATCAGGTATCAAATTCTCAGCCACTTGATTCTTAACCTGTCCATAATTCCGAAGCGAGTGACATCTTGCACAAACCGTCACCTCCTCCTTCTCTTGCCGAGCCTCTCTCACCATCTGCTTCCTCTCCGACTTCGAAACCCTCTTTCGTTTCTCCTTCTCTACTACCTCCTCTGTAATGTTCCCATATCCAACACCAGCCGGAGTAAACCCATCCAACTCTTTCAATTTCTCATCATCTTTCTCGAGATCCAAATACGACTCCCATTCATCAGAATCCCAATCAATCCCCTCCTCATCCTCATCACTCTCATCCAACTCTCCCTCATCTTCACCTTCAAACTCCTCATCATCATCCTCACCATCATCCAAATCCTCATCCAACAAATCCTCTGCAGTATCTATTGATTTCCCCACTTGCAATTTCTTTTCTTGATAAAACCCAGGACGATTAGGGTCATTATCTTGCATGAACACTCCACAACCAGGGCAAATAGGCCCGTAGTACTCATCCTCATCCCTGCCTTCACTCAAAATCGGACCTTTATCACTTTTTCTCGAATTTCTACTCAAATTGTCAGCTTTTTCAACACCTTTTATTGAACATATAACTTTCTTACTACGAAATCCCTTTTTCCTTCCATTATCTGGACCTGATTCGGAATAAAAATTCAGCTACATACTACATAATTCTATAAGCTGTAGTAAATGGAAAAAGTTCAGATAAAGATGCTTACCGGGGAAAACTTGAAACCTTGATAAATGGTTTGCTTCTGTAGCTCTGAAAGATAGCTTAGTGGCGATTGAAGATGGGGAAATGGCTGACGGCATGACCGCCATTTCTATGTTTCCTTCTTAAATCTTGAAGGGAGCTGGAACTTGGAAGTAGAAACAGTACACTGGACAAAGATGGATAGAGGATTGAAGAAATGGTAATTGCAATTTTGTCCTCAGAGATCTTCTATCTTCAAGCCTCTCCCAGAACTAAACATAATTAATCAGTTCGGTACTAGCCATCAAGATGCCGTACTCGCACCGTCTGACCTTCTTCGCCACCGTATAGGTAGTGATTGGTTACTTTGCATTTATAAATGCAGTTAATGGGTTAAGTTGTGAAAAATTAATCCGTTGAATAATGTTTGATGTTTTCTTAATATTTGTAGTGATTGGTAAAACAATATCCTGCATTTGAGATTTACAAATGAGAATCACAATGTTGTTTTCAAATGTCTCCTCCCACAGATATTTCATTTTGCTGGATTTCCAGCAAATTCAATTACAGGAACAAATTAGACGGCCCCGAAAAATCAACAATTGCTATCTTTATTTTTTTACCAATTAGCAAAACAAACTCGGTCAAATATTAAATGTAGCCAAAAAAAAACAAAAAAACCTAACCAATCAATGCCGTATAGTTTTATTGTGCAACTGAGCCCATCCCTATTTTGTGTTGTATTATATTCGTTAAAGCTTCAAACTTAATTCGATCATCTACTGATCTACATAAAGATTTACATATCAACGTGAATGTTGTTATTATCGGTGCCTTTTTCTTGTAACAAACTTACATTTATTAACATCATACTAGATGTTTCGATCAATAATAGTGATGATTGATACTCTGGTTATAAGTTAGGTGATTATATAAGTTGTAAAAAGTCTTATTGAAAAATAGGATATAAAATCAAATCACCTAACTTGTTTTCGGATAAATATACTAGTAAATAATTCCATGTGAAATCAACTCATTAATTGACTAAGAGTTCTTATAAGTGTTATATAGAACTGCAAATGAGCCAAGTTTATTTTGAGCTGTTCGTGCCCGAGTCGAAAAGTACTCACTCGTTTGAGCTCGAGCTTAGATTACAACTCGGTTACATTTTCGAGCCGGACTAAAGTCATGCAACTTGGACTTCAGCCAAAAATTATTTAACGAGCAACGTTTAGCTCAGTTCGTTTGCAGGCTGGAGTCCAAAATGCTTACTACTAGACCAAGGTGTAAATAATATGTTGCTGGGCCTTAACGAATACACATGTAATAAAACCCAAATCCTAAGAACCGAAAACAAACAAATACGGCCCAATTAATACAGCCCGTTGTCATTTTCACAGTGAAATTAGAAGAAACCCTAGAAACATTTCTTCTCCCACTCCAATCCTCGTCGCGAATCTGAGAGCAAGCTTTATCCTCCTCATCGTTTTCGAGCTGGCTCTGTCAAACACACCGGCATACAGATACATACACGTGCACCGATAATCAACACACACTCAATTAGACAAGCTCATCCATGGCGGAAGTGATGTCGATGGAAGATGTTCGAGCAAGCGCCGAGCATCTCAACATCGACCTTTCCTCTCTCGATCTCGATTCCGTTCGCTTGCCTCCCGGTGAAGACATGGGAATCTTCAGGTAACGCTAAAATGTTAATTAATCGATGTGCCTCATTTGATATTTTACGCTGTTTTAGACTGTTGAAGTAGCTGATTGTATGCCGTAATGAGGATTTGAGAGATTATTGTTTGTTTGATGTTAATGTGGTTTTGGAATGTTCAAGTAGCTGATTGTATGTGTGTGGTGTAGTGATGATGAGGATTTGAGAGAGGGAGACGCGTTGGATTTTGAGGAAGGGTTTGGGAATATAATTGTGGTGGATAATTTGCCAGTTGTGCCGAAGGAGAAGTTTGAGAAGTTGGAAGGTGTTGTTAGGAAAATTTATGGTCAGATTGGAGTTATTAAGGAGGATGGGCTGTGGATGCCTGTTGATCCTGAATCGCAGAAGACGTTGGGATACTGTTTCATTGAGTATAACACTCCTCAGGTACCTATTAGCAATTAATAATGTAATTTCTGCCTGTTTCTTATGCAATGGTGGAAGTGTGGTTGTTAGACGCTTATCAGCTTATTGAGAGAGAGAGTAATAGTACTTGTTTACTTTAAATGGTGATAGTGTTAATTCTACAATCTTAACTAGTCAAATGCAGTGTTCATTTATATTAGTACTTTTTATATAGCTGTGAATAGATTGAATATACAGAGTGCATCTTCATTGTTCTCCAGACGTGCCATCTTCAGTATTATTAGGCGATCTGTTCATTTTGGATAAGAAGTTATAGGCTTAAGGATAAACTGCCATATATTGAAAACGGAAAGCTATGCTAATTTGAAGACTTGTCTAATATGATGGGATTTTTTATCGTGTGGTTAGTGATTTGGATCCTACTTGATTTTACAGGAAGCTGAATTAGCTAGGGAGAAGACCCATGGATACAGATTGGATAGATCACACATATTTGCTGTGAACTTATTTGACGACATCGAGAAGTTCATGAAAGTCCCAGAGGAATGGGCACCTCCAGAAACGAAGCCTTACGCTCCAGGGGTTTGTTCTTCTCTCCCTTACCTATCCAACCCCTGCCCGCCCACACACACAAATTTATCACCCAGAGATAAGTTGGCTTGATAACGGAGCCCTTATTTTTTGGAATAATGTTACGTTCTTATATTCACTTTTTATTTCTGTTCAGGAAAACTTGCATAAATGGCTAACTGATGAGAAAGCCAGAGATCAGTTTGTCATACGTCATTTCCAGGACACTGAGGTGTTGTGGAATGATGCAAGGCAGGCAAAGCCTGAACTTGTATACAAACGCCAAGTGAGCTTACCTTCCTTCTTTCTTTGATAGTTAGCTATCTGAGAAAATGCATGCACTTAATTATGTCTCGTTTTATGTTTTCCTTGACTCGTGAGAGCTGCAATTCCTGTCATTTATATTGATTCTGCTATCATACTTCTCTTGAACTTATACTTGGACTATGGTGTTGGATCTGATATATTGTGTCCCCACTTTGTGCAGCACTGGACAGAAAGTTATGTCCAATGGTCTCCACTGGGCACTTACCTGGCCACAGTACACAGGCAGGGTGCTGCAGTTTGGGGTGGTGCAACTACTTTCAACCGCCTGATGCGTTATGCCCATCCAATGGTATCTTGCTTAGCTTTTGTGTTCAATGAATAATGATTGCAACTTTTCTTGGTAGTATTAGCTTGAATTGTGTATGCACATGGCAGGTTAAATTGATTGATTTTTCTCCTGGTGAGAAATTCCTGGTTACTTACAGCAGCCATGAGCCCAGCAATCCTCGAGATACCCATGTAATATTCTTGTTCTCAGCTTAGAAAGTCTCTGTATGTTGTTGTGATTCATATTTTAATTGTTACGTTTCCCTCCACAGAGGGTTGTCATAAATATATTTGACGTGAGAACTGGAAAAGTTATGAGAGATTTCAAGGGTAGTGCGGATGAGTTTGCGATAGGAGGGACAGGAGGTGTCGGGGGTGTATCGTGGCCAGTATTCAGGTGAGTCTTGATTGTGTTTTTATCCCCACTGTTTAGTCACTTACAAGTAGGCAGCGTTCCACTTGATGAAGATTGGAAGACATTTTATGTATTAATATATCTATACCTTCAGGTGGGGTGGTGGAAAGGATGACAAGTACTTTGCCAGAATAGGAAGGAATGCTGTTTCAGTTTATGAGACTGAAACCTTCGCTCTTATTGACAAGAAATCATTAAAGGTTGAGAATGTGGTAGACTTCAATTGGTCACCTACTGATCCTATTCTTGCCCTTTTTGTTCCTGAACTGGGTGGAGGAAACCAACCTGCACGTGTAAGTTCAATAAATTCCAGTTTAAAGTTTACTTTTTGACTATCTGGAGACCAATGTATTGCATGAGCTTATACTTTTCTACTTACCATCAATAGGTGAGTCTTGTGCAAATCCCTAGCAAAGTGGAACTAAGACAGAAGAATCTCTTTAGTGTTAGTGATTGCAAAATGTACTGGCAAAGCAATGGGGATTACCTTGCTGTTAAAGTTGACCGCTACACAAAAACTAAGAAGAGCACATACACAGGCTTTGAGCTTTTCAGAATAAAAGAACGAGATATTCCAATTGAGGTCCTGGAGCTTGAAAATAAGAACGATAAGATTATTGCATTTGCTTGGGAGCCTAAGGGCCATAGGTTTGCAGTTATCCATGGTGATAATCCAAGGCCGGATGTGAGCTTCTATACAATGCGCAGTGGTACCCATGCTGGCCGTGTCTCGAAACTCACAACATTGAAGGGCAAACAGGCAAATGCTCTTTTCTGGTCGCCGACTGGTCGTTTTATTATACTGGCTGGATTGAAGAACTTTAACGGTCAGTTGGAGTTCTATAATGTTGATGAGCTTGAGACCATGGCTGCTGGTGAGCATTTCATGGCAACTGATGTTGAATGGGATCCTACTGGAAGGTAAACTGCTCAATTATCATCTATTCATTTGGAATGTAGGTTCTTATTCCACTTGATGTTTGTATCTCAGGGCAATCCGCTTGCAATTTGCTTTTGCTTGTACAAGATTTTCTGTTTCTTTTTGTTATATATATACCTATTATGCATCATATAACTTAATGTGAGTTTCTCTATTTTTTAAATTGGAATTGTTTCATGCTTCAATTTTCACCTAAATGGAAGCACAAATAGAATCCGAGGAATTTATAACATTCAACCAATTGTGAAAACAGAATTGATTTTGATTTTGATTTCCCCCCCCTGATTTGGGACCTAAATGTTGCTTTTTGACAGGTATGTCGTCACAGCTGTTACGTCTGTTCATGAGATGGAGAATGGATTTAATGTGTGGTCCTTCCATGGCAAGCTTCTTTATAGAATTCCGAAAGATCATTTCTACCAAGTAAGTTGTTCCTTCCTAGACTGCAGTGATAATAATGAGTAAAGTTGAAGAGGGCCATCCTTTAATGTTGGAGACTCTCTAATAGTACATTGCTCCGGGAATTTTTTATATTCCACTGCCCTTCAAGCGATGTTCCATTATTTCTTTTGAAGTTTTGGGTTTAACTGAGCTGGCAATCACAATGGTTGGAGCTTATATTTCCTAATTCTAATTGCTCTGTTTTCTGATTTTTAAAATGTAGTTCTTATGGCGACCAAGGCCCCAATCTTTCTTGACCGCTGAGAAGGAAGAAGAGATAGCCAAAAACCTGAAGAAGTACAGCAAGAAGTATGAAGCTGAGGATCAAGATGTTTCCTTACTTCTGAGCGAACAAGAACGTGAGAAGAGGAAGATGTTGAAGGATGAATGGGAGAGATGGGTCAGTGAATGGAAGGTTCTGCAAGAAGAAGAAAAACTGGAAAGACAGAAGCTACGTGATGGGGACGAAAGTGATGAGGAAGAGGAATACGAGGCTAAAGAAGTCGAAATGGAGGAGTTATTGGATGTTACAGAAGAGGTAATATCATTTGACTAGTTTGAAGAATACTTGATGAACCTCAGTGGTATGTTCAAGGGCTTCATTGTTTTGACCTTTGAGATTTATGGGCTATAGGGAGGCAGTTTAAAATACCTTTCAATCCTTTTTGGTTTGGTAAAAGTCATTGCCCACATTTAAATTAGACTCTGTTAATGTTATTTCTATACTTGTCAAATTGGTTTTGTAGAAATTCGGCTTTAGTGCTTCATCTTTTAGTTATGCAAACACTCAATTTGTACATGCTCTGTGACTTCATGAAAGTTTCGGAGCAGTATGGTTAAAAAAAAGAAGTTGAATATCACTTGGGGGTCGTATGCACTATAAGGTTGTGTTTGATGAATTGTACGAATTGGGTGTTTGATGGTTTTCAATACAAACAAACCTCTGTTTGTTGTTTGGTGGACTACGAAGTACTGTATCATGTATCAAGTGCCTGAAAATGCACGGGAATAGTGACTCTCACTTCAAAACCCTTTAACTCAATACTGCGGTGTGGTACTGTTGTATTGCCCAAATGTATTATTGATAGTTCTGTCCCCCTTAACCTTCGGTGTGGATCCTCTACGCCATTAAAATGCCTCATAAAATACCCTATTCTTTTTAATTTTAAATTGTTGGAAATGTATTGACCATAGTTAGCATATGATTACAGTGTTTCCTTCATTCTATAAGGAATCTCCCACTTTTATTCACATTTCCATTTACCTAAACTCATTCTTGCAATCTGTACAAATATGTTATAGTACTTTTATATTGAACTTATCTTCATGGTATAAGGCGTGTGATATATTATTTGAATAAAAAAAAGATGTAATTTTTTCTAAAGAAACAAATTCATCTGTGTCATTATTAATAAATTTCAATAAATAATTAGCCATGATCCCTACTGCAAAGTGACCAAACATGAAGCAAAACCAATTGATGAACATAAAAAAGAAAGAAAATGTAAGCTTACTTTTAATAACATAAAAAAAATCAAACATGCAATAAAATTGAAGAACAACATTAAAATTGGCTCTGATGTTTTGAGATCTTATTTTTCGTAAAGTCCTATTCTTTGTAAATAAAGATGACAACATCTCTCTTTTCTAACTAACCGTGGTTAGTTGTTTTCTAACTCCTTAGAATTTGAATGGTGATATTTGGACGAATAATATGAGTGGGGGCATTTGATGGGGGGTAATACGTGGAGTAGAATATCCACTCGGCTTAACCCTACGCATGTCTACGATGCCCTCTAGACTAATGAGATTTTATACTAGTACACATTAATTTGTACATATTTATTATAAATAAATTGCCAATTGAAACATCACCTCTAGCTGGCAGCTGTTTGAACCAGTTCAAAACTTGGTGCATACCAAACCAAACCATCCGTAGGTGCTATCCATCACTTATTTCTCCTGTCTCGTCAAATTATATCCAATTTCATTTCTTGGTGCTTGTTCTTGACCTTTCACTTTATATATAGTATTAACTACTAAACTGAAATATTAAATGCATACCATATTCTACTAGAGGCAAGATGCAATTTTATATATTATAAACAACACCATAATCATTATATTTCATAAAATAGTCTTAAAATTTTAAATAATTACTATTTTACCTCAAAAACATCTAAAACATGTTAATTCGAATCAATCATATTATCCGATTAAATAAATTGAAGAAATTTAAAAAAAATACAAAGAACACGAAGAAAACGAAGAACCATCACAGGAGCTCCGCTCCAACCAGTACTCCACTCAGCCTGATGGGAGCAGTACAACTCCGCCTAAATATGGGCGGAGCTTCAACAAAGCTCTGATAAGAGCTTGGCTCATATCTGCCACGACATGGTTCTGGCAGATCTGAAACTGACAAGGACTGAGTCTTCGCCAGATTCAAATCTGACCAGGATCAGGTCCTGGTCAGATTCAGATGTCCATTTGTTTTAAAGTCATTTATGTAAAATTAGTTAATTTAATTATACCAAACAATTAAACAAATATTAACAACCATTATAACAACATAACATCTCAAATTCATCATTATTTGTAAACTATGACTTATGATTTTATAATATTAATTTTCGTTACGTTATAGTATCATAGTATATATACGTTTATAAAAATTGGGATTAATTTTATATTTATATAATTTATTAGTCTTTTTTCTAATATATAAAACGTGTCATGCGTTTAGTAAAAATTATTATGCGTTTAACAATTTACAATATTATTAGAAAATATACACAACTGCTTAAAATTTTATGCCTAGTTAAATTGGTACTAGGGGCAGAAATTGCAAGTGATAGCAAGAAATTGGTCCTCAAGCGACTTGAATGCTCGTGGTGAAAAAGTAGTTAGAGTTTCAAATTTGGTGGCGTCTCTATCATATAATAAATAGTATATCTGTTACTAAGGTACTTGTCATGAAGAAGTGGCATTACCTGTCTGTATTCGACTATTGGTTTGACTCAATTATAATGCAATGCATGGATACAAACTAAAGGATTGATTGTAAATCGATTTGAATTTAAAAATGTCCATTTAAATAGTTTGTTTTATATATAAAACAAACTATTTAAATGGACATTTTTAAATTCAAATCGATTTCCAATCAGCTCTTAAAAAATCATTGTTTTGAGTCAGGTGAGGTGCCAACTCCATCAAGTTACCCATGTATAGGATACAAGGTTTGTTTAATCTAAAATGGTGAAACACCACCATTCATTATTTCATACTCTATAGTTGAAGATGAATGTAATACCAGCAAGCAAACGGTGCATATTAAGGGTGTATATACGATTGATAAATGAACAATCCAAATCTGAAAATTGTACCTGGAATGTTAGTTAAAAAGTTGGATGAGAATTTGTTACATATTAAATGAGAAAGATATGACTTATGAGATCTTTTCAGACATCAATTTAGAAATTCTATAACAGGAGATTAGAAT
Source organism: Plantago elongata (assembly GCA_036897095.1). Lineage (NCBI taxonomy): Eukaryota > Viridiplantae > Streptophyta > Magnoliopsida > Lamiales > Plantaginaceae > Plantago > Plantago elongata. The sequence continues at coordinate 39,331 of JAYMSP010000141.1, read as the reverse complement.
TGTACCCGATCTGATACTTTAAGAATCCAAACTTAACAATATTTGAAATAATGTGCAAAAATGGTAGTAATGTTGCACTTATTATGCAACAAGGTTAACATCCACCCGAATGAGTACATGTGCTCATCAATGAGTTGGCCAACAAAACAAGAAACTTTATAAATGCCGAATTGTATGATACAGTATCGGAGACAAAGAATTTGTGTATGATTTTCGTCATTGTATATTTCAACTTCTCATTTCGAACTATTTAAATTTATCTCTTGTTAATCTCCACTTTCAATTTTATTTGTATTTCCTAATTTATCAATTTCGACTTCTCATTTCCTTTATTTTTAAATCTCCATAATGTTTGTGGAGAAAATGTTGCACAAACGAAAAAATAGCGGTGAGTAATGTGGCCATGTGATACATTCGCCAAACAAGTGTGGTGGGCCATAAGTTAATAAAGTCAAAGTTGAGGGACTAGAAAGAAAGAAATTTGAAGCACAAAAGTGTGCTGTCAAATGTGATGTTGGTCGCATCTTCATTTGGGCCACATTTTTAATGTCGCATGTTCATGTCTGGACATGTTTCTCCCGCCACAACGCTCTATCACCCCTTTTGATTCCGGGTAATTTGGTAAGATGCAACTCATACATGAGGATTAGAGGTAAAAGCGACACAAGTAATAAGTATAGTTCGGAATAAGCTTTTCGTGTTCTTCAAACTTTATCATCTACCCTTCAAATTTGATCTCAATAGTTAAACCTGTAATTGTAATTTAATATTATTATGACAATATACACCATCGTTTTGCTTTCTTCAGAGTTATTAAACGTTCCCTAAGTATACTTCTTCCAAATTTCAATCCTCATGTCAAGTTTCTTCAAGTTCGTTAGCCTGTGTGTTTCTACGATGGGTACTTTCAACATTTGTTTCAGTCACTTGTTCCTTAAATTCTCCCGATGTATTAAAACAAGTCCCAAACAGATTTCCACTTTTCATTTCAGTACACAAACTTTTGATTCATTGTAGTTCGTTTATGCTAAATTGCATTTCTTTGTCCCTCGACCTTATAATTTTTTCCAATAATTAGGCGGACGGATGCATTAATATATGGGATGGGCTTGAATGCTTGATGAATTGCTCCTTTCCTCCATTTTGCAAATTACAACTATATTTTCTCAAGTGAAGATAAAGATTACGGGATGAGTTATAATTTATAATTTTTGAATCATTTAATATCGAACTCATTTCACTTTTAGTTAAATTTAAAATTATAAAACAATCTCTAAAAATACAATTTTAATAAGTTCAACTTCTAAACACTATTATAATATGTTAAATATAATTTTAAAAAAATAAAAATAAATATTTTTTTATTTTAAACCTTAATAAATTATAAAGCAACTTAATAAAATACAATTTTATTCATTTCAACATATATAAACATTCTTATAATATAAATAATATGTAAATAAAAATATAAAAGAATAATATAAACTTTTTATGATGTGAAGATGATGCGTTATCACTATAGAAAAAATTCATCATCATTGAAAATGGCCTTAGCCATTAGACCGGCCTGACACCTCATTTACAGATGAATTGAATTGACTATTTTAGGACCTTTCGGAGGGTTATATATTCATTTTTATCAACAACTAGGTCCTATGAATGCTCAAATAATAGAAATGGGTCGGAGCCATTTATGAAATTCGTACAAGTGTCCTATAAAGCAAGTAAATCATAATGAAAAGGCAATACTATAAATGATACACAATTTATAAAATAATATCTCCAAGCTTAAACCATTAACTCCAGGCCTTGCTCCGTTACCTACGAGTACATAAACCTTACTAGCGGTTTGTCATTGACTCATAGTACTAAATCAATTTTTTCACGAGTCTATCTCATCTTAAATTCTTAATCATCAACTTCATTCAGTTTAACAGCAATTATATATATCCTTCCGAATCTCGAATTAAAAGTTTCATATTTCATTTTAAAATATTTTAAATTAAAAGTCTTAGAGGCTGTTTGTCATAGTATTGGAGTGGCCATCTTCCTACTCAAATCGAACATTTTGTAAAACAAAGTCCAATTTCAATTGAAAAATGCCACTCAAATTCTATTACAATCAATCCCTTATTTCTTAAAATAAAAATCTAATTTCTACTTTATATATTTATTTCTCATACTTTATTCACTATTTCTTTTACTTTATCTAATCACATTCAGACGTTATTACCTCATTTCTACTTTATCACTTTTTTCTTGAAATTCATGTCCGATCCCGCGGGACTTTCAATTCGGAACGGAAGAAATATTATATCACAATTCAATCTGAATCATATAATTATAATAGAAGAGAACAAAACACAGACGACAATTTATATGACCCATCTATATTAGAAGCCAATGAAGTTTTATACTTCTTCCATCCAACTTCTGGGATGGAGGGGTATAATCAAACGCACCACGTATACGGACACATATTTTAAAATAAAATTGAATAAAATTTAATAGTATAAATTGTGAATGCAAATAAAAAATATAGTGAATAGAGTATGTGAGATGGTTGACGAAATAGTTTTCAAATAATTACTTTATATTAAAACATTCAAACGTTTTAAAGAACATGAAGAAGTAAACCTCCCTCGACTAAACCCACCCTCTTGGAAACCTTGGGCTAAGAACAGCATAGCCCAATCAACACCTTCTGGATTAATCCATCTCCTTAAGCCACCCAGAATGATGTCCCCAGTACACCTTGCGCAAACCGGCCGGGGAGACCCACATATATACAAGGTCCCGTAATCGATATCCCTTAATTCTGAACATGAAATGTATATCATACTCTTTTCAAAAATTTAATAAAATATTGATATATAAGCAAGAAAAAATTATGAGAAAAACTGACACAGCTCAATTTTCGCACATTTGTTCCACAAAATCTTCCTTTGCTAGCTGATCACAGGTTCAAATTCCAGTAATGCTAAAATTTCCAACCATTTGTTTATATGTTACATTTTTCATTGTTTCTTTATTTTTCCGTAACATTTTTTTTATTGTTTCTCTCTCTTTTTTTTGTTCTTTTACTTTACATTTCACAATCATATTTTATTTCTTTATATTCATATTCATCTTATTTCATTAACTCCCTTTGTTTCTTTATTTTTTTATTTAATGATAAATTCATTTATTTAATATACTTAAATTTTATTTTATTCAATTTAAACAAAGCTATATTGTATCTAATTCCTTTATTTTATGAGCACATAATTTAAAAAATTATAATTTAAACATTTTTCTTTAATATATGAGTTTAGAAAACGTAATTTTCATTAGCCATTAATGATGAAATTTTTTTAATTAAATTTATTGTAAAAACATTCGCTGCATCTGACATATATATCTGCGTCCGTCCCTGAAACCGTCATAACATTACCAATGTATGTGATAGATTATGTAATCCTAGTTATATTAGATATAACTATATATATCAGAGTCCTAGTTAAATTAGTTTTATTCTTAATTAGATTGAACATAAATTTTTATATTTTATATATATATATATATATATATATATATATATTATTTTATAAATAAACACGATTGATTATTCAATAATCTTACTGTATGATTACGATTTGAAATCAATTTGTTATCTAAAAATAGTGATACGGTGCATTTGTATTGAGGTATTATTGTCACACAAAAATGAATCGTAAGTAATGACTCCATTCCATATCTCGAGAAGGTAGGATGATGCATTCATGTGATAAGGTACGTCTCACAGTAGAGGCCGCCCAAGTTACTAGTCGAGTCGTAAGGTTTACGTACACTTGTCTGTTGTTTTATCAGTAATCAAACCTGATTCATTACCCACATGTCTGCTTTATGTTCTGGACTTTAGTTGAATTTTGATCTCCCAACAATATTCATTCACTCCATTATTTTGGCAGTTGAGTCCATTTAATTCACCCTTTCATTATTCCCTCATTTCTCGCCTTTAAATCTCACTTCTTTTACAACATTTCTCAGATACTACTCTCCAACACTTTTTGCATGATAAATTTTCACAAAACTCAACCAATCTACCAAAACCACCTTTGTTTATATATATATGCTTCCTCTAATCACCTGCATTTAGACAAAACTCATCCACATTTGGTTAAGGATATCAACAATGGCTTCTAAACCTGGGATTCTCACTGACTGGCCATGGGCTTGCCTTGGAACTTACAAGGTAACTATTCTCAACTCTAACCTTCTTGTAACGTTGGCCATCCTATGCGATTACGTTCCCAAAATCACATAGGATGGCCAGTTAGAGGACCATTCTTACAATTTCCGGTACTAAAATGTTGTCTTAACTGTGTGCAGTATGTTGTAATAGCTCCCTGGGCCATATATTCGACGTATGCTTTCATGGTTACAAACGATAAGGACAGGAACTCTTCGGCCATGCTCGTCATCCCTGTCATGGTGTGGCGAGCTTTGCACAACCAGTTCTGGATTTCGCTATCTCGCTACCGCACGGCCAAAGGGAATAACCGGATAGTCGATAAGAGCATCGAGTTCGACCAAGTTGACCGTGAGAAAAATTGGTATGCACCCTTATTCACAATCACAAGGTTTAATAGACCCGATTAATTATTTTTAATAATTTTCCTTTTTCTTGTGATAATTGATGACGTTACTTAGACCAAGATCATGTCTCTATATAGATGAAACGGTCATGTAATTTGGTAAGTCAAGTCGGTCAATTGTCTAAGTACTACATGGATTTTGACAATTAAGTTCGGTTTTAGTTGGTAATAGTATGTTTCAACTCTCACCAACATACCAGAAGTACGTATCAATTGGACAATTACTTATAGTTGATAATAGTATGTTTCAACTCTCACCAACAGACCAGGGGTACGTATGAATCGGATAATTACTTAATTGGACTAACATATTAACTATATCAAGTCGATGATAATTTTGGAAATATTCCTATTTCAGGGAATTAGTTCATGAAAGCTTTAAAATGAGAAAAAGTTACTAATATATATAGCATTTTCTACTTTTTGCAGGGATGACCAAATTTTGTTCAATGGAATACTGTTCTTCTTGGGAGCAATGTACATTCCAGGGGTACATCAGCTGCCCTGGTGGAGGACCGATGGGGTACTCTGGACCGCCCTGCTACACACCGGTCCCGTTGAATTCTTGTACTACTGGTTGCACCGAGCTTTGCACCACCACTTTCTTTACTCGCGCTATCATTCTCACCACCATTCTTCTATTGTCACGGAGCCAATTACATGTGAGTTTATTCTTGCCACTTCAACTAACAACCGTGTTAACAACCATGTTAACAAACGTGTTAATTTTAATTAACATTTTTGTGCTGCGATCTTGATATGGATAGTAGCGAAGGGAATTTGCACTTATAAATTTGAGTTAATTATCAAAAAATTATAGAAGTGCACTTTCTTGCCATAGCTTTATAAAAAAAATCTAATATACACCTAATGAAAGTTACTGAAGATTAAATATATAATGTATTGTTCGATGGATACTACCTCTTTCTCATTAACAACTTCCTAAAGTACCACTTTATTTAGGAGTTGAGAGAATTAATAAAATATTGATTTACAATTAAATATTATATTAATAAAATTGTAAGAATTAAAATAGTGAATATATACATATGATATTATATGTAGGGAAAAAAAGGTGATTATAATGATGGTAAAATAGAAGATATGCATTTTGGACACAAGTTTTATTAATTGTATTTAATTTTTATTTATTTTTAAGTTTTAAATTTGGTTAAGTTTAATTGAAAGAGTGCATTATGTATTTTTTTGTAAATTATGAGAATAAATGTCGAGAGAAACATAAAATTTTATGCGACCCAATTAAAATGACCTTTTCATTCTAATTAAAATTGTTTGTCGATTTTTTGAAATGGATAATTATATTTTTTATAAAAATTCGTGATGATTTATATTTAAAATTGAATAAAGTGTTGTAATTATAATATTATATTTAAAAAAATTATAGTAAAAGACAACCTCAAAAACTTTTCCCATCACGGGATGGGAATTTTGTGTACGGACAGTGTGTTAAATATCTTGTTGATTTAAGATAAGTGGTTCATACTTTCTCTTTTCCAATTTCTAGCATGACCCACAATAGTAAATACATACTGCTGCTATGCTACCAGTAACTTTTTGAGTTCTTAAAAGAGGAAAACAAATTCTGAATTTCAACTTACAACTTACTGAAAAACAGAGTTATGTATATCGATTTTGAGTTATAGAGCATGGGCCCCCAAATGTTTGGAGTCCAAGGTGCACCGTCCCTCATAAATAACCGACGAATAAATTAGTTCGATATTTTATAAATTTTATTTGGTGTAGGTAGATTTTAAAAAAATAAAATTTTTGTATTTAATTGAAAAATTATTATTTTCCTAGTCTGTCTCATTTTCAATAGCATATATTGTAATTTAATTTGCTAATAGTTACCATTTATATTGAAGAAATATAATTAGACTTTTTAAGACCAGCGCTACTGACAATGATCTTGAGAGTTTCAATTCACTCTATTCAACTCAATTGAAATTCTAATCCAAACTTATGTCCGACTACTAAACTAAACGCTATAATGTACATGTTGCAGCTGTGATTCATCCGTTTGCGGAGCATATATCGTACTCGTTGCTCTTCGCGTTGCCAATGGTTTCGACTTTGTTCATGGGGACTGCTTCCTTAGGCTCAATTGCTGGGTACATGACATACATTGATTTCATGAACAACATGGGTCACTGCAACTTTGAGCACATTCCCAAGTGGATGTTCGACATTTTTCCGCCCCTCAAGTACATCATGTACACTCCTTCGTACGTGTCCTAACCTTTCCCGATCATAGACCCGGTCTATAAAACTATTTACCAAATATAAACTAGTTTATACTCATCTTGTTATCTTGTACTTTCACATTGGTTGTAGTTAAGAACATATTTGGTGTTACAGGTACCACTCTCTGCATCACACTCAATTCCGGACGAATTATTCACTCTTCATGCCATTTTACGACTACATCTATGGCACAATGGACAAATCCTCGGACACATTGTACGAGAGTTCTCTTGTAAGAGAGGAGGATAAACCTGATGTCATTCACTTAACTCATCTCACGACTCCAGAGTCCATATACCATCTTCGTGTAGGATTCGCGCATGTTGCTGCTCAACCTCAAAAGTCCAACTGGTACTTGTGGCTAATGTGGCCGATTACCCTCTGGTCCATGATGATCACTTGGATTTATGGAAAGACTTTCGTTGTTGAGAGGAACGTGTTTAAGAACCTGAAATTGCAGACTTGGGCTATTCCAAAATACAGTGTTCAAGTAAGGCGATTACAAGAATGCACTAATCGTTTTTGATATTGTGTTGAAATAGATATGCTGAGAGTTTGATTTATTTGCAGTACTTCATGCAAAGGCAAAGAGAGTCAATCAACAGCATGATTGAGGAGGCTATACTAAATGCTAATGAGGAAGGGGCTAAGGTTTTGAGCCTTGGCTTGTTGAATCAGGAAGAGACAGTTAATAGATATGGTGAGATATTCGTAAAAAGGCACCCTGAGCTGAAAGTGAAGATCGTAGACGGAACTAGTTTGGCTGTTGCTGTCGTGTTAAAGAGCATTCCAAAAGGAACGACTCAAGTAGTACTTCAAGGCACTGTGTCTAAGGTTGCATACGCCGTTGCCCTGGCCTTATGCCAGGGCGGAATCCAGGTACATTTGATTTCTAAGATAGCTAGTGCAGATATAGAATTGCTTGCTTGTTCCCGTTTGATTTCTTCTTTAAATTGAAGGTGTTTACGACACGGGATGATGAGTACAAGAGAGTGAAATCAAAGATGAGCAGAGAAGCTGGAAACAATTTTATCCTTGCTAAACACAGTGCCTCGAAGGTTTGCTTCTTTCAAAATCCAGTCAAATGAACCATTGTTGCATAATGTCGTTTTTGAGATTTTAAGACTGCAACCTTACGTGTACAAAATGATGCTTCTGCAGATATGGCTAGTGGGAGATGTACTAACGAAAGAAGAACAGCAAAAGGCACCAAAAGGAACTGTTTTCATTCCGATCTCACAGTTTCCTCCTGTGAAAACTCGAAAAGATTGTGTGTACTACAACACACCATCTATGTTGGCTCCTAAACATCTTGAAAATGTAGATTCTTGTGAGGTCAGTACTCTGATCATTCATCTTCTTTCAATCATGACCAATCTTGTTTTTCTAGGAGGGAATTCTTACAGAACATATTACTTTTTTCTGGTGACAGAATTGGTTGCCTAGAAGAGTGATGAGCGCGTGGCGCATAGCAGGAATCATACATGCTATGGAAGGATGGGAAGTGAACGAGTGTGGAAATATGATGTTTGATATCGAAAAGATCTGGAAAGCTAGTCTTGATCACGGTTTTCGTCCCTTGAATTTGTCTGCACATTCGAAGCTGAATTAAACCTGCAGTTTGTTAACAAATATATTCAGGTGTTCCTGAAAGTAAGTAGCGCGTTAGTACTTAGTAGCATGAACATGGTTTGGTATGATATGAAGGATCATCAGAACAGAATTGAAGTATGATTCAAATATTAGTAATCAAGTTGATTATTACATGTATGTAAAAAAGAATCACTGGTTCTGAATATTTTATTCTGAGATTGTTGTTTGCTTCAATTACAATCACAATCAGATTAATAGCGATAAGAACACATGGAAAATATTAAACAGTACTGTACATATTCAGTTTGAATCTTAACTGTCAATCACTAATTTTAGCTTAATATATCCGCTTTCTTTTAACGGATTTGTCGGGTGAAACTTTGTTATTACTAGAGGAGTCGAGTATTATCGTGCTTGAGCTCAACTGGACTTGGACTCGGCTCGTAATGAAAATAAGTTAAAGAAATGGACTCGCGCTTGAGTAACTTGTCACGAACCGGAAAAAAAATAGTGAGACTTAACGAGTCTTATCCATTAAAAATACGTATAAAAATATAAATTTATTAAATTAATGAGACTTAACGAGCTTTATCGAGTTAAACTGGACTAGACTCGTAAACTCGTATAAGTGAGGCTCGAGGTCAACTCATTTACTTTATCAAGCAAGACGCACTGAGCTTTCATTACTCAACATGCATAACAACTCTAAATTATATCATTCACCGGTTCATGCCAGCTCAAACTAAATAAGTTTAAATTGCATGAATTCTAAGTTAAAAATACAAACGTAATTGAGAAGTACTGTCTTGTGAGGAATTCAATTTTATACTCGTATTACAAAATTATATTAACACACAAATCTCTAAATTAAATATTATAGTATTAATTTATGTTGATTTTATTTTCTTAATATTAGGTGTGAAAGGATCTTTGGAACCTATTAACCTTAATATATGGATTTGACAGGCCAGACCATCTACAGTGGTGCAACCCTCTGAAGCCCATGGATAAGTTGTGGAAGCCCATGATGCAATCTAATTTCTCGTTCGTCCCCAAAAATTCTTTCCAGCTCAACCACCAAATTAACGAATCTCAGTAGAGCTAAAAATGGCGGTTTGCAGCATATCTTCTTCATCTTCTCACCTTCTATCTCTTTCCCTCTCATCAGAGCTTTTCTCTAGCAGAAGATATGGAGGACCTGTCTCTCTTTCTTGGTCCTCTTCTTTTCCTCAATTGAACCTCGCTGCCACTAATTTCACTTCAAAGCCTCGAACAAAGGTATGTTTTTCTCTCTTGTATTTCGCTTAAATTACTAAATTTTGTTTCTTGATTATGTGCCAAAATTGGGTATCTGTAATTGTAGTTTAAAGAACATGGTTTTGAAGAATTGTTGAGATACATTTTATCTCTGTAGACTGTAGTACGATAATTGTGAAGATAAAAGATACTCCTTTTTTTCCTTCTTCTTTTGAATTGCCTATTCATGATTACAATTAGAGAATTATGCAATTAGTTAAATCGGTTTTTATTTTTTAACTTATGTTTTATCAGTTATGATATAATTTGTTTCGAGAATCGAGATACTAGTTTTGATGGTAAAGTAGCTGGTGTGTATGCTCTTGTGGATTCTGGTTGCAGTATACTGCCATTTCGTTTGATGTTAGTATGTTACATATGTAATTGCAGAGTTTTGTTGTACAAGCGGCTTGGACGCGGAGACCTCGACATGAGGCGGAAAACAGGCCCAGCAGAAAATCATGGAAACAGAAGACTGATATGTACATGAGACCGTTTCTATTGAATGTGTTCTTTTCAAAGCGATTTGTGCATGCTAAAGTGATGCATCGAGGGACCAGTAAAGTGATATCAGTTGCTACCACGAATGCCAAGGATCTTCGGAATACATTGCCATCACTAACTGATGACAATGCGTGTAGAGTGATAGGAAGGTTGATTGCCGAGAGATCAAAGGAGGCGGATGTGTTTGCAATGTCATATGAGCTCAAGCGGAATGAACGTGTAGAGGGAAAGCTTGGGATTATTCTTGATACCATCCAGGAGGGTGGTATCATTTTTGTCGACTGAATTATTCTTGGACCTGGTATGGAATTCTGTAACTGCTGTTTGTGGATTGCACTGAAATCTATATCTATCTAATTCTGTTTGAAATGCCTATCTTCTCTTTGTCAAGTCGCTAGTCTACTGCTTTATTTATGTGTGGTAGTCAATAGCCATTGCTTGATGCTTCTTACTATTCTGTTAATCTTATTTTTGCATTATGAGTCTTTTTGATAGCTATGGCTATATCATCTTCTTCCTCTTTAAGAATGTTGCATGACATATATATACAAAGACACAGCGGAAGTATAAAGTACAGAACATAGGAGAATTAATACAAGTAGCCAGATTGAGAGAACTTAAGATTCTCCTCTACTCCAATTTTAAGAAATAAAACTAACTACATGACATCTTCTAATGGTGGCCTGGTCAAGGAAGAAATACAGATCATGTAATGAAGGAAGACTTATTACTGCTGATAGTAACACGAGCCACGAGGGATCTTGTTCTCAGCAGTCGAATGTAACAATGTCGGATAGTACAGGAACACACATAAAATTGTGTAAACTTGAAGGAAGATGTATCACTGCTGAAAAGAAAATGAAAGGCTTACATGTTTGCTGTTTAGAAGAAACATGTAATTTACACAAGTAAATACAAACCAGAGAGAGTTATCTGTATTGTGCTGATTCATGATCGAAACAAGAGAAGATATTCCTCCATGTGGAGATAATAATTGTAACTGAACATCAACTTGCTCAAAAACTGAATTACGCTCTTGATGGCTGATTCGATGATGTGGCTTTGATTCCGTGAATCTTCAATCCCCATTGCAAAGTTCATGGAATCCAATGTCATTAACGCCTTACTCACGTAGAACTCGAATCATCTTTCCTCTGAATAAAGTAGCTTCAACTCCTAAACCTGCAGTATAAAAGACAACATCAGAAAACCAAAAACCGTCCAGAAAGTTACTAAGATATCATCCTTGATAGTTGTTACTTGTAGCATTTCTTTGACATCGAACTGAGAAATACCCCCAGCACATATGCATTTGATTGACCACTTGATGACAAATGTAAGCGTAATACTTACAGTGATCATCTTTGAGGACAGCTTGGATATGGGAAATTTTATGCCACTCGGAATCTTCATTGGCGAGACCATGGCTTTGTTGCTTTCTGCACCTCTCTGCCAACAATGGACATCCCAAAATGGACAATGTTTTTAAGTTGATGAGGCTTCGCATGATTATCACAGAGGGAAGATGCTTTATCCTTTTGCAGTTGTCAATCCATTCCAAAGAAGACAATTTGCCTACTTATTCTGGCAAAAATTCAATTCCAAAGTCGAACAATGATAAATGTCTTAGACCAGTGAGATTCTGAATGTGATCCAGCACAGAGTCCCACTGCTCTTTCCCGTATATTGTTAAAACTTCGTGAGCAGTTCTTCTCGAACAAATGATTGAGATGTTCATGGAAGGATACTAAGTCTATTGAGTCTGAGACTTCACCAATTCTCAATCTCCACAAACTCTGAAGACTGCAGATCTCTCCTCTGGGAAAACCAGAAAGAATCAAGTTATCAAGCCTTGGCATTTCTGATAGACAAGAAAATGCAGGGCGCAGATCTTCCAGATTATCTAATGCACACAAAATCAGTTCCTGGAGCGAAGTGCATGACTCTAATATATAGTTCACTTGGTAAATGTGTCAGTCTTGGGCAGAGCTTTGATGACCAGTTTCTGCAGTGAGGTGAGGCCCTGTGACTTTTCTCTTGCGTATTCAATCGCCAGTCCTGGGCAATCAGAGATAAATAATATCTCAAGAGATTCAAGGGAGTGCAAGTTAAGTTCTTTCAAATTGTCACACCTCATTATATAAAAAAATTTAAGAGATGCTCCATTCTTCACAAAAAGCTCACCTGGAAGATATTACAGTCCAGGCAAATAATCGATTTTGATAGAGCGGAGACAGGTTGTGTTACATACATCGGCCAAATGTTAAAATCAGAGTCTACCTTGTCCACTTCCAGTTCTTCAAGGCGCTCTATCCACTTCCAGTTCTTCAAGGCGCGCATGGCAGATGACTCGAAACACTCTTTAACTTGGGGCAAGAATTAATTGTCAAGAGTTCCAGGCATGCGAAATGATTTGGAATACTGTTCAACTTGGGACAATTCACAATTTCAAAGTATTTCAGGCATGGAAACGCTATAATTGCCCCCTCCACAGCTGCCCACTCAGTTAACTCTGGCATGTGCCACACCTTTAGCTTTTCTAGTGCTGGAAATACAGTGACTGGTTCTTGGGGATTTACATTACCATGTCCATAGAACGAAAGGCCTATGGATTTCAATTTAGGCAGGCCAGACAACTCAAAAAGCCTGAGGCGTCGAAGGTGGCCCAGTATTGGAACTTCTTCACACCGTTTGCAATTAAAGAGTCTTATTTCGATCAAATTATGAAGTGCTTCTGCAAGACCTTCACTGTTATTGTGTACTGCCATCTCAATTGTCCACTGAGGAAATTTTTCGCCACAGAAGCCTTTAATCTCTAAAGACTTCAAATTTACATGAGGTTGGAGGCCATCCAATACACCAGTGTCTATTTCAGCTGATTGATTCCACTCAAAAATCAACCCAGAAATGTTTGCTTTTCCTGACAAATCTGCTTCCTCAGCCTCTTTCTTGTCTTTCACCTTCTCAAGATTTCGAATCTCTAGTGACCCTTTGAGATTTTTCAACTTTCCGAGCTCTCCAATTTTGCAGCCCTGCTTATCGCCAACGCTGTAGCATTGGAGTGTTTGAAGAGAAGTTAATTTTCCCATCTCAGGAGGTAGTTCTGCACCATAAGCATGAAGATGTCTTAAGCTGATCATGTCAACTACTGTCTTAGGAAGATACTTCAAAGTCGCAAACCGATACGGTGAAATCCTTAGAGTCTGTAAATTTTTTAGTTTGCCAATTGAATTTGGCAAACATTTAATTCCTGTTGCCCAGATGTCAAGGAACCTCAAATGTATGAGTCCCCCTATCAGATCTGGCAGTTTCTTTATATCATCACCTGTCAGCTTCAACACATGCAATCGCTTCAAGTCTCTGAACAAGCTGTCTGTGATGTTACCTTCAATGAATATCGTGCGCAGATATTTTACTTGTTCTTTTAGTAGTGTGCCATAGGCATCCTCTGAAACAAACTTTATGGAAAGATATCGAGCTTGGTGCTCAACATCTGTTTCCCCTTCCTCTGTTCTAATGGTTCTAAATCCTGAAACTGAACATGCAAGATCATGCACAAGGTCATGCATCCTACATTCTGTAATAATGCCATACTTATCTTCCTCTGCATCTTGGAATAAACAGTTTTGCAAGAGAAAGTTGAAAATTTCATCACCTAGTGACTCCATATCCTTTTCCCTTTCAGTTCGTAGAAATCCTTCAGCCATCCAGAGCTCGATTAGCTGTATCCTTTTTATTTTGAAATCTTGTGGGAATACAGAACAATATGCAAAACACTTCTTGTGCAAGGATGATGGCAAGCGATCATAGCTTAGCTTTAGTATCTTCGTGATAGTTTGATCGTTTTGCCCAAAGTTAGAAAGTTTATTTTCTAGAGCAGTAATCCACTTATCCTGTGGCGTGACGCACAATAATGCCCCTACTAGTTTCGCAGCTAGTGGTAAACCAGCACATTTTTGTGCAATGCATCTTCCAATCATTTGAAAATCTGCTGTATTCTTTACACTGGACGAGGCTTTTGCTTCTATTATGAGCCAGCATTCATCATCGGATAATTTACGAAGTGGATAGGTGGATATCATTCCCACATTAGAAGCAACATTTTGACTTCTTGTGGTTACAATAATGCAGTTTCCTTTGCCATAAGACATTCCTTTCAGGGAACTCATAAAAGCATCCCACACAGCGCGATTATCATTCCAAACGTCATCAAGGACAAGCAAATACCGTTTGCGTGAATGTTTCAAACTCGTCTTAATCATCCCCAACACAACGTCTTCACTCCGATATCCATGAGCACTTTGTCCAGTTAAGTTTTCAAGAATCATTTTGAAAATATCCATTGCATCAAAGTTGAAAGAAACACACACCCATATCTTATGGAGATGGTCTAAATTTCCATCATGGAATACCTTTCGAGCAACTGTTGTTTTCCCAATTCCTCCCATGCCCAGAATAGGAATCGCATAAACTATTTTCTCACGAGATGCCTCACGAGATGCATCAACTAACATGTTAACTATCGTACACACATCATCTTTTCTCACATCATCTTTTTTCACATTGTCTTTTCTCCCTCTATCATCTGGTTCAGAGAATGAATTTGTCTGTGATTCTAGAGGTTTGCTGAACCGAGAGATACTAGAATGACTAGCACCTGTAACCGCAGTTTGAAGGCCTAAGCATGTGGCCTCGTTATTGATTGCCTCCAACTCGTTGTTGAGATCCTTGACTTTACGAGCCATTTTAATGCTAAAAGGCAACTTGCAAGAAACACTGGGTAAGAAGTTGATTACCTTATTCGTTTCTCCATTCTGTTTCTTGACTTTGTTCCGGAGAAGCTCGTAGTTGAACTCATCCAGTACTGCATCAGCTTTGAAAGTTACATCTTCAAGCTGCTCCAACCAATGTTTGGCAACTCCATCACCGACTTGATTTGCCTCGGCATGCGCCAGGAGATCTTGAATCATGATCAGGGACTTCCTTAGCTTGTTCAGATCTTTTTTAAAACCAAAAGTGTGTTTGATCTCTTCAAGCGACACCGGAAGCAGATTTTGCAGCACAACTTGAATGGTAACACCAACCAAAGCTTGATCCATTGAATTAAGACTGTTTGTTTGTAAAAAGAAAGTAGAAACAGAGGATAATGTTTGAAATAGTGAGAGGAAAGTGTAGCAAAAACTAGTCGGATTTTTCAAAAAAAAGTTGTACTACCATTGAAGAGTCCGTCGCAGTCCTGTCCAATTCACAACAAACATCATTGTCAGGCCAAAGCGAGTCTTTTTGGTAAAACTTGAATCCCATTCTTCCACTTTCTTGGATCACTTTTGTCCTGATTAATTTGGCATTATATCAGTTATCACTTATCACAGCGGAATTTTCAAGGGAGGTCTCATGACCGGTTTGGTTTCACCCAGTTCCTCCTCACTTTGTCACCATTGAAGTGAAGTGCTTTTTTGTTTGATGCTCGAATCTGAAACCTTGCTAAAACTCAAGTTTATTACCACTTGAGCGGTTGAGCCAACGACTGTTGATACTAGCAACGGACAATTACTAATACATAATTCATGCAAATTGGTGAGGTATAGAGTGAATTGACTGAATTCCTTGATGCCTTGACCTTTTGCAATTATTTTGTTCCATGATAAGTGAACAGTGAACAAACATCATCAAATCAAAAACAAAAAAATTAAAAAACACGGCTTTACTGACCAAGGTGATCTACTTGAATGGACTGGCTTACTAGCAGTGACAGTATGTCCCGTCTTAAGAAACTCTGGAGGAGTTGTTTTTACGGAGCTTGATAACTTCTTCGTACTTATCCTGTCTTATGAGACTCCTGGAGGGAGACGATAGCAGAATCACTCTCATCAATTAACACTACATTAATTCACAATAAGTCGAACACTTTGAAAGTTCACAGCTGAACTGGTTTCATTTTCCAAGTATAATTCAATGCAGGCAACACAGGTATATCAGGTTCTTCAAAGCTGCCGCGTGTATGATAAATACCGGATTTAACTCTGCTCTGAGAAATCACCCATGCAAAGATGAGTACAGCCAAAAACTTTTGAAGGCTTCTTGAACTCTGGGTATCTTTATCACTACCGCGACAGCCTGAATAATAAGAACTATTTCACTTCACAAATTCAATTGAAGAACTATGAATCAGGTATTATGGTTTAAGAACAAGGTTGAGACAATATCCAAAGATGTACCTTGTCTGCAGCTCCAACAAAGGCTCCCAATTTCCCATGGCTGTTGACTGTTTATTCTTAATCGAAATCAATCTGTAAAGCAAAAATCATTTACTTAGTAAGAAGTCAAAGTCTTGGAAAAGGTAAGAATTAGATAAGCAAAAACACCATTGAAGAGAAAGATTGAAACAATATCCATAGAAAACATTAGGTGAAATTCATTCAAAAGACATAGTAAATTCATACAGCTAGCAATAACAAGAAGAGCAAAAAGTCTCTCAGATTTAACAGAATTTAATTTGGCTCATGAAAACTGTGATTATGGAAGTCCTTCAAAGTATCAAAGATGACTGAGCCAAACTTTAGCCCATGATAAACTTCAAACCAGTGCGCCTATGGTGCAAGGAATCCTTCAGCAATCAATATAGCATGTGACTTACTAAAACGGTGTATTCCCAAAAGGATTTGCAGATATTATAATCGACTGAACGTATCAGATCAAAGCAAACGAACTCCTACTCAAAAACAGAATATTTGGATATGGAGATGAAGATCTGGATATCTTAAAAACTTACTGAATGTTGTTCTTTAGCCTATTAAATGCCGGTTGCTACTGAGGATGCAAAGTGCTCAAAATTAATCATCTTTAGGATCAATTAACAGTTGAAAGAATCAGATAGCATACTGACTTTTGTGCCACTCTGAATCTTCACGTCCACTAAGGCTGCCTTAAGATCTTCAATTTTGCATCTCCAGGTGAAGCAATTTCTGGAGGGAAGAAAGAAGAGCATGAAGAATAATTCAATCCCGACAGACAATACTCAATTTAAGTTTTTAAGTGATGGGGAGTTGAGAATGGTGAAGACAGGTCTTACAAGAAGTAATATATATCAAATGTAATCAAGTAACAAAGAGACTTACAGTCTATCAAAACATCTTTGATATGTGAAATCTTGGGCCACTCAGATGAAGCATCGGCTGCAGCAGCAGCAGTAGTAGTAGTAGCACTACTAGGATCTCTGCACCTCTCCGCCAGCAATGGAGAGTCACGAACATATAATGTATGTAACTTAGTGAGGCTTAGCATAGCTTCCTTAGAGGGCAGATGTTTTAGCCTTTTGCAATTGCGAATCCATAAGCATTTTAAAGAAGATAAATTGCCAATCCATTCAGGCAAAGACTCTATTGTTCCAAAATCATGCAAGTGTAAGTGTCGAAGAGCAGCGAGATGTTGTATCTGATCTGGCAGAGAGTTCCAATCCTCTTTTCCGTGCAAATATAAATCTTCAAGTGAGCAGCTGTTCTGGAGAAGCTGATTGAGATGTTGGTTGAAGGAATCAAAACTTATGGAGTCTGAGAATCCACCAATTCCTAAACTACGCAAGCGGCGGCTAATCTCCCTACTTGGAATATTCATCCACTTTGGTATCCTGTAAAGGGTCAAATACTGGAGGGAAGAAGAGCAAGACTGGAATAGTTCAATTGGGATATCAACTAATGCCCGGCAGTTACTGATTCTCAATACTCGGACTGAGGTGATGATAACACCATGCTGTTGTGGTTGTTGTGAATCTCCTCCTCCTCTTGCATATGAAATTATGGACTTCAGTTCTGCGCAATTTTCCAGAACTAATTCCTCAAGTGACCCAAGACTGTTCAGATCAAGTGGAATCTCTCTCAGTTTGCCACACCAACTAATATTTAACTTCTGAAGTGAGGTGAGGCCATTTACAGATGGAATTATTGACTCGACTTCTGGGCAATGGGATACACGCAATTCCTCAAGAAACTGTACAGTGTCAAGATCAAGCTTTCTCAAATTCCCACACCAACTGATTCCCAATTTTCGAAGTGAGGTGAAGCTTTTCACACATGAAATTGTCTCTAGTTCACTGCAACGGGATATATGCAATTCCTCAAGAGATCCTGCCGACCCACCACTGAGTTCGTTCGGAACAAGACCCGTTAACTTGTGGCATCTTTCTATCCTCAATTTTGTCAAGTTTTGATTCTTCATCAGAAGCTCCTCCGGGAAATAAGCCAGCCCCGGCAACTCTGTGATATTAATTGAGTGAAGATGGCTCGTGCTGCTACATAAATGTAACAAAGAGAACCCAGGATCCACACCATACACTTTCAACTCTTTAAGGCATGTAAAATGACTTGGAACACTCCTCAGCTTGGGGCATAACTTAATTTCCATGTATTGAAGACATGGAAACACTATAAATACCCCATCCACCTCTGTCCACTCTGTTAATTCAGGCATACTCAACAACTTAAGTTCTTCAAGTGCTGGAAATGCGATTATTGGCTCGTCGTGATAATATGTGTCTCCAGTAATTCCATAAAATGATCTGCCTATAGTTTGCAATTTGGATAGGCCATCCAATGTCAGAAACTTGAGGTGTGGGAGGTGGCCAAGCATCGGAACTTCTTCACATCTCATGCAGTTTCCAATTTTTAGTTCGATCAAATTGTGAAGCAACTCACAACTACCTTGAATGTCATTGTGTGCCTCCATCTTCATTGCCCACCTAGGGAAGATTCTGCCGCTATATCCAACTATCTCGAAAGACTTCAAACTTGGGTGAGGTTGCAGTCCATCCAATACATATTCATCATTCCTTTCATCATCTTGCCTTGATTCATTCCACTTGAAAACTAATCTGAGAATCTCTGGCTTCCTGGACAACCCTGCTTGCTTGGCCTCTGCTTTATCCTTCACCCTCTCTAGATTTTGAATCTCTACTTCTCCTTTAAGATTCGTTAGCTTTCCAAGCTCCCCAATTCTACATCCCTTCTCATGGCCAACTTTATAATATGGCAGTGTTCGAAGAGAAGTTAAGTTCCCTATACAAGGAGGTAATTGTACGGAATCTGGAATATGTAGATGCCTCAAGCTAATCATTTCAATTATTGTGCTTGGAAGAATCTTCAAGCTGATGATTTCCTCCCCAAAATCACAAATCCACAGAGACTGTAAATGATACAGTTTACCAATTGAATCTGGTAACTGTTTGACTCCTGTCTTCGAGATATTAAACAGCCTCAAATGTTTAAACCTTCCTATCACTGTTGGTATCTTTTCAATCTTCACACCTCTCAGATTTAATACGCACAAACGTATGAAATATGAAAACATGTTATCTATGATTTTACCATTGAAGAACAGCGACCGCAAATACATCATTTGTTCTTGTGAGATAGCATCTGGTTTATCTGTAAGTGACTCAATCACAATATATCGAACTCGATGTGCACCTTTTGTAATTGAACATGCAAGATCATGAACAAGATCATGCATATTGCAATACAACGGATCACCAAATCTGTCCCAGCTCTCGTCTTGGAATAAAGAGTTTTGCCGTAGATGGTTGAAAATTTCATCACCCACAGTCTCCATATCTTTTCCTTCATCAGCTTGTAGAAATCCTTCAGCCATCCAAAGCTCTATTAGTTTTTTCTTGTTGATTCTAAAATCTTGCGGAAATATAGAACAGTATGCAAAGCACTTCTTGTGTAGATATGATGGCAAACGATCGTAGCTTAATTTCAATATTTTTGTGACTGAGTCACCTGGACCAAATCTCAACAGTTGGTTTGTTAGAATAGACTGCCATTCATCTTTCGACTTGCCACGCAATAAACCCCCTACAACTTTGGCAGCTAGTGGTAGACCACTGCATTGTTGCGCAATGAATCTACCCACTTCTTCGAAATCTGTTGGAACATCTACGCTCTGAATGGCCCTTGATTTTATGATGGACCAACATTCATCTCCTGATAATGTACGTAGTGGAGGCGTGGGTAGAGTTTGCAGATTGGAAGCAACGATTTCACTTCTAGTAGTAACAAGTATACAGTTTCCCATAACAGAAGATATTCCTGATAAGGAACTCAGGAAAGAATCCCATTCATTTGAATTCTCATTCCAAACGTCATCAAGAACAAGCAAGTACTTTTTACCTTCCAAGTTATTCCGAATCTTGCCCAACACAGCTTCTTCACTTAGAATTGCATGAGTACTTTCTCCGGTTAATGTTTCAAGAATCATTTTGAACAAGTCCATTGCATCAAAATTAACAGATACAGACACCCATATCTTTCCATTGAAGTGTGGTCCTATTCTTTCATGATGAAATACTGTTCTAGCAAGTGTGGTTTTTCCAATCCCACCCATGCCAACAATAGGAATGACCGAAAATGTTCTGTCAGTCGGAGCTGTAACCAAAAGGTTAACCATCTTTAACACATCATCATCTCTTCCGATAATGTTTGGCTCAGCAGAGAATGAGTTGGTTTGTGCAGAATCCAGACAATGTTTGTTCAACCCAAGAATACTAGAATGACCAGCACCTGTAACAGCTGCTTGAAGACCGAAGCTACTTGCTTCCTTGTCAATCCTCTCCAACTCATTATTAACATCCTTAATCTTAGAAGCCATTCTAATGCTAAAGAGTAACTTGCGAGAAACACGGGGGAAGAAGGTGGTTACCTTATTTGTTTCTCCTTTTTGTTTCTTGACCTTTTTCCGGAGAAGTTCGTAGTTGAACTCATCTAGAACCACATCAGCTTTAAAAGCTACATCCTCGAGCTGCCCCAGCCAACGCTTGACCGCTCGGTCATTCACCTGCTTCATCTCAGCATCATAGAGAAAATCTTGAATCAGTTCCAGTGACTCCTTCAACTTACTCAAGTCTTTCTTGAATCCATACACACGCTTAATCTCTTCAATGGAAACGGAAAGCACATTTTGTAGCACAACTTGAATGGTAGCACCTACAGCAGCTCCAATCACAGCTTGATCCATTGCTTTTCCAAAATGAGATTATCCTTAATGGGGCTTTAAAGGTTAAGAAAATTACAGAAACAGAGGATTTGAGATATAGGAATATAGAAAAGCAGAATCAGGGATTTATAATGGGATTACGTGTTTTTGATAGATTGATCTGAAGGTAAACACAAATACAGGCACAATGGGCAAAGCAAATGTTTTAGAGTAAATATCGTCTTTGCAAGTTACAACTGATGCAAAACAAGAAAAGTTTATGATGTGTTTTGAAATACAATAGGAGATCACAGGAATTTGAAATGAGACTTTTGTGTGTATTGAAATGTATAGAAGGTAAGGGAAACAGATCACATAAATTTGAAATTAGATTTTGTGTTCTTCACTTCTTCTTGATGGATAGATTTCTAGGTAACATAGAAACAGAAAGGAAGTAAAGCAGACAAATTTGTATAGTGTAAAAGAATTAATGCATTCATTCAGTTGGTGAGGAAACTGCAAAGCAACTACAGGGCTCTCATATTCAAAATCAATCTCAACTTAGCATAGGTTGTGTGAGATTTAATTAATTGGAAGTCGAGCTGAACTGAACTGGAGTAATTTTGAGTTGAATAGAATACAACTTTATTTCTTCTTTCTTTATTTTATTCAGAAGACTTCGAGATGCCAAATGAAGTCTCTCTTTAACCAATTCTTTTGTATTTTGCTATTTTGTCAACTATACATATTGTGATATTGATTGACTATAAATGAGTATGCAAAAGAACGCTGTATTCACAAACATGATCAAGTCAAATTGTCAGCTAAACCTGCTGTACTACTAAATAACTCTTTTCACTATCGTTTTCTTTTTCTTACAAGACAGATCTTATATATATATATATATAATTCATCTATCAGTTCAAAAAAAAACACAAAAAAAATTGAACACTTGAAAGTTCAAAACTGAACAGGATTCATTTTACAAAGATCATACAATGCAGGTAATACATGTATTATATTAGGTTCGTCAATCAAAGATGTCCTATCCTATTCAATTCCAAACCGGATTTAATCTCTGCTAGAGAAGATCACTCGTGCAGAGGTAAGAATAACCAGAAATATTGGATGCCTTTTGAACCCTGAAATCTGGGTGTCATTAATTATCACCGCCTGGACAACCTAACAATAAGAAAAATATCACTTGACAAATCCAATTGACGAACCTTGCCTCAGGTGTAACCGACTAAATGCATGGTTTAAGAACAAACAATATCCAAAGATGTGCCTTCGTGCAGCACGCCAGCACCAACAACAGTTCCCATGATCGCTCACTGTTTATTCTTATTTGAAATCAATCTGCAAAGCAAAAATCATAAGCGACAACATCATTGAAAAGAGATACTGAAACAATATCTACAATCTACCTTGTCCACAGCATCAACAAAAACATTTACACAGATAACAAATCAGGTGACTATTACTTCAATAATACATTAAATCACATAGAGTTGACCAATACTGTGAAGACCAGAAACTCACTCAGATTTATCAGAATTTTATTTGGCTGAAAACAAAAGGTAATCTCGTATAAAATCGGTAAACTGTGATTATGTAAGTCCTCCAAAGTACAAAGTGTAGCTGGGATCAAGCAGAAAACATAACAGCAGATTTCAAGCAGTTACATTGTTCAGATTGAATGAAAAAATCATCCTTAGCGGTTATCGACATTTGGGCTATGGGAAATCTTGAGCCACCCTGAATCCATATGGAAAACTTGATAGCCGACTGTATTGCTGGAAAACAAGAGTGAAAAAAGATCTGCACAAGTAATCACAGGACTTGTGTTGAAGTCCTGCATACAAATTCATGTTGTAGTTAGTGCTGGGAACATTTCTTTGAATCTCAAGTGATTCAAAATTAATAAGCATTATTTAGGAATCGCAGAGCTGGTCATGATCAGCTCAGCAAGCGAAACAAGCATATAATCCCAAATTATTGATTTTCACATTCTCTCAGTGTTTAACTGTGAAGAGGCCTGAAAGTAAGTTTAATATTTCCAACGGTGAACCCAAGAATATAATTTGGCTCTTCTATGCATGGGGATTGAACTCTGTACAACAATCAATATGTGGTACTTAGTAAAATCAAAAGGAAATTACTTGGACATTGTAATAAAAGCATATTAAATTTGAACATATAAATGAAAGTACGGAAATTAATATGAAGACGAAAACAAACCAGCTGTGGTGGTATTCCGAATTCTAAAGATAAAGAATTCCTCAGGAATTGAAGTGACTTACAAATTATGGAAACATGTTCGATGTGTGAAATCTTGGGCCTTTCAGAAGAAGTGTAGATGGTGGTGACAGCAGCAGTACTAGTACTACTAGTATTCTTTCTACACCTCTCCTTCAGCAATGGACATGCCACAATAAATAAGCAATCTAATTTGGTGAGGCTTAGCATGGCTTCCTTTGAAGGCAGATGCCTTAGCCTTTCGCAATTGCAAATCCATAACAAATCTAAAGAAGAGAAATTCCCAATCCATTCAGGCAAAGCCTCAATCATTCCGAAATCACATAACTGCAATTCTCACAGAGTAGTGAGATGTTGAATCTGATCAGGCAGAAACTCCCAATCCTCATTTCCAAATAAACTTAAACATTGAAGAGAGTGGAGGCTGGGGAGGATGCAATTGAAGGAATCAAAACTTATGGATTCTGAGAATACACCAATTCCTAAACTCACCAAGCTCCTAGTTAAACAGCAAATCTCCCTAGTTGGGACTACAATCAATTTTGGAATTCTGGCAAGGGTCAGAATTTGGAGGGAAGACATCCTTGATAGACTAGGTAATAATACTATGTCCAGATTCTCTAAATTTCCCAGGCCTTGCAATACCAATGTCTGGAGGGTAGAACAGCAGGACTCAAATAATTCACTAGGCAAATCAACGAGTCCGGGGCAGTTTTGGATACACAATTGTACGAGTGAGGTGATCATGATGCCTTGCCATTGTTGCTGTGAATCTCCTCCTCTTGGATATGAAAATATTGACTTTAATTCTGGGCAGTCAAATATAACCAATTCTGTAAGAAATCCAAGGCTGTACAGATCAAGTGGTAGCTCTCTCAATTTATCACACCAACTGATGTTCAATTTCTGAAGTGTTTTTACACATGGAACTGACTCTAGTTTACTGCAACTGGATATATGCAAATTTCTGAGATTTTGATTCTTCACGAAAATCTCTTCGGGCAAACAAGCCAATCCGGGAAGAGATATTATCTCAATACACTGGAGATAGCTCGTGTTGTGGCAGACATCCACCAAGGAAAAATCAGAGCCCACGTCATGCACCTTCAATTCTTCAAGGGAGGGAAAATGATTCGGAAAACTCTTCAGCTTGGGGCATACATTAATTTGCAAGTATTTGAGGCATGGAAACACAATAATTGCTCCCTCCACGCCTGCCAATTCACTTAACTCTGCCATGTCTAACAACTCTAGCTTTTCGAGTGCTGGAAACACTCTCATTGCTTCTCCCAAATTTGTCTCTCCTATCATGCTTGATGTACCCCCATTTTTGAATCCGTAGAATGATGCACCTATGGACCGAACATTATACATCCCTTTCAACAACAAAAACCTCAGGTATGGGAGGTGACCTAACATTGGAACTTCTTCACATTTTTTGCAATTCTCTAGTTTTATCTCGACCAAATTGTGAAGCACTTCCCCACAACCTTCTATTTCATCGGGTATCGCCATGTGCATAGTCCATGAAGGGAAGTTTTTGCTCTTGTACCAAATAATCTTTAGAGACTTTAAACTTGAATGAGGTTGAAGTCCATCCAATACATTTTCATCATTTACTTCACCTTCTCTTGATTCATTCCACTCCAAAACTAACCCAAATATATTTGATTTTCTCATCAAATTTGCATTTTGCGCCTCTTCCTTGTCTTTCACCTTCTCTAAATTTTGAATCTTTAGAAATCCTTTAAGATTATTCAACTTCCCTAGCTCTCCAATTCCACAGCCCTGATCATCACCCACTTTGAAGTATGGAAGTGTTTGGAGACAAGTTAATTTTCCCATCCAAGGTGGTAATCCGGTATGAGCATAAACATGTAGATGTCTTAAGCTGATTAAATCAACTATTGTCGTTGGAAGACATCCCAAACCCTCCGGCGGTAATAGTGTCTGTAGATTGTAGAGTTTACCAATTGAATAAGGTAAATAACTAATAATTGTCCCTGAGATGTCAAATAACCTCAAATGTATTAGCTCTCCAATCACACTTGGTAGCTCCTCAAAACTCCAATCTATTATCTTCAAAACATGTAGTTGCCGAAAGTCCAAACACATCTTTAGGTTTTCCCCATCGGTGAATATTGTGCGCACGCAGTTTGCTTGTTGCTTCAATATCGAAAAAGATTCCTCTCTGCTCGACTGTATGACAAGATATCGAGGTCGTATCAATCCATCTGGTAAACCTTTTTTCGTCGTGACAGATCTAGATCCTGAAACTGAACATGCAAGATCATGCACAAGGTCATGCATCCTACACTCTGTGATATTGCCATACACATTCTTCTTTGCATCTTGGAATAAAGAGTTTTGCAAGAGAAAGTTGAAAATTTCATCTCCCACTGTCTCCATGACTTTACCTCTGTCAGCTTGTAGAAACCCTTCTGCCATCCAAAGCTCAATTACTTATTGCCTTCTGATTCTATGATCTTGTGGGAAAATTGAACAATATGCAAAACACTTTTTGACTGTTGGTGATGGCAATCGATCATAGCTTAACTTCAATATGTTCATAACACTGTCATCATCTAGTCCAAATTTTAACAATCGGTCTATGAGAATGGATTGCCACTCACTTTTCGACTTGCCACGTAATAATCCCCCTACAACTTTGGCAACTAGTGGTAGACCGCCACATCTTTCTGCGATGCAGAAACCAATTTTTTCAAATTCCGCATAAACATCTACCGTCGAAAAGGCCTTTGATTTAATGATGGACCAACAATCATCTTCAGATAAGCTTCTTGGTCGGTGCATGGGAAGAGTTCCTACCATTGAAGCAACATTTTCTTTTCTTGTTGTTACAAGAATGCAATTTCCCTTTACAGGACTAATTCCTGAAATGGAACTCATAAAATCATCCCACTGATTAAAATTCTCATTCCAAACATCGTCAAGTACAAGCAAGTACCTTTTACTTCTCAATTGCTCTCTAATCTTTTCCAACACAACCTCTTTCGTCAAAATGGATTGGACATTTTCTCGAGATAATGATTCAAGAATCATCTTGAACATAGTTGTTCCATCAAAATTAGTTGAAACACAAACCCATATCCTTACTTCAAAGTGAGATTCAATTTTCACATGATGGAAAACTTTTCTAGCAAGAGTGGTTTTGCCAAGACCGCCCATGCCCATTATTGGAAGCACATGAATAGTTTTATCTTGTGGGGCAGAAAGAAGCATTTCAACTAATTTTGATTCATCATTATCCCTCCCTACGATAAGTGGTTCAATTGACAATGAGTCAGTTGGAGGCGTGATGAATCCGACAATACTACTAGCATGATTCATAGCTATCATTTGAAGGCCAAAGCCTTGAGCCTTTTTCTGAATTTCTTCCAGTTTCTTGTTAACATCATCAATCTTATGGGCCATTTTTCTACGGAAAAACACTTTTGTTGAGCCAGATGGTAAGAAATTGAGTACCTTGCTTGAAGCTCGTTTTTGTTTCTTAACCTTTTGCCGAAGAAGTTCATAGTTGCACTCATCCAACATGGCATCCGCTTGGAAAGCAACATCTTCGAGCTGCTCCAGCCAACGCTTGACAGCTCTGTTGTCGACTTGTTTGACCTCAGCATCATGGAGGAAATCTTGAACCATGAGCAGTGAGTTTTTAAGCTTTTCCAGATCTTTCTTGAAGCCGAAAATGAGTTTAATGTCATCAATGGATGCGGAAAGCAGTGTCTGCAGCACAACTTGAATGGTGGCACCTACAACAGCTTGATCCATTACTTTTGACTGAGATGATGTGGTCTTATAAGAAGCATAGTTAAATTTAGAAACAGACTATACGAAAAAGAAAGGAATGCAGAGAGTTCTCGTGTGTTTTTAAAAAGAAAATAGGAACCAGAGGAAAACAAATATAGAAAATGAAATGGTCATATCTTGATTGATTTTTCCAAAAGTAAATCAGGAAAATTTGGGCAGTGAGTGAACGAGTGGTAGTGCAACTGTGCAAGGTGGGAAGAAAATAAAAAATGGCCAAGGCTCTCACTATCAAATTTGAAACTAATCTCAAGTCTTTATTTGCCCAATGAGCTGTTTACAATTAATTTTTTTCTCCATAAAATATTTTAGTAAAGAATTTAAACGTACCACTTTTTAGACAAGCTAGTTGGTTGGAGAAATTAATTAAGTTAAAAAAAGCAATCTCATCAGCTACATACTACATTTTCATATATCAACTAACTTTTTAGCTATCAACTACTTTTTCAATTAATTTTGCCAAACGGGTATATGTCGTATTGTTATTTTGTATATGGTAAGGGTAAATTATTTTAATTTCTTCAATATATATATATATATATATATATATATATGTATGTATGTATGTATGTATATATTTTTTTAATTTTATTTTTTTTAATTTTACTCTTTAGTCATATTTTAAATCACCTTTCTAACCATTATATTTGACTACTTTCCCTTGACTAGAATAAAATGTTAGGTATTATTATAAAATACAGTGAAAAAAGTTGCATATTTAAAATATGACTACTTAGTGAAGGCAGTCCTTAGTGAAGCACAACTTCAAAATCTCCATTTTAGATATGTTTGTCAATTATAATCAGTGATCTCTATTTATAAATTATTAATATGAACATTGGTGTAATTTATATATTTGCTAATAATTTAATTATACGTGACAGAAAATAAGAAAAGCCACGGTCAAAGAAATTACTACTGCAGCTGCATGATTATTAATTGGGAAGTAGGTGTTATTTCTGCCTTCTGGCATATTTCCTGTCCAACATTTCTTTCATGAATCATGCATATAGCAGGGCTACTGCAAAATTCGCCAAGCAGAATGGACGGGACGGGACTGGCATGCGGTGCATATGAACTTGTGTTTGCTATGCCTTGTCAATCATATAAGATCATATAAGATGACATTTAACAAGGCGGAGAGAAAAAGTAAACAGATGGTGAATGTATGTAACATATAGTCCGTCATTCAATCGAATATAACAATATCGAGGCAAAAGCCTCATCATAAGTACAATCATACGCTAGAGGCGAGAAGCCTCCTCAATCATACTATATTTTTTTCCGTCTCACAATCAAAACAACAAAATATACTCTCTAGCTATATTAGAAAGCAAACTGGTAACACATCAAATTTTCCTAAAATTATGAACTCCCAATAAATTTCAAGCATACCTGCAGAAACAAAGACACAGGGATAAGTTTCGACGTTTTCAAGCATATCAGATGATCGAGTAGAAGGAATGTTGCAGGACGACAAAGGTGTGCATAATGGGTTTATAAACATTGAAAGACTTGAGTTAGTATAACTAGAGAGACTCAAAAGTTGAAACCAAATAAAGGAAATGTTTCTCTAGTTAATATTTTCAAAAATCCCGTAGAAAATCGAGAACTTGAACCCCAGTAGATAAGAAGGAAAACTTGCATTAAATTGCTAACGAAAATATGCGGTCATATTTCAATGCCATTTATTCTCAAAAAAAAAAGCCATTTCTTAAACACTTGCATATAAGCTCTGTAGAAAATTAAATACCTTGGCTGGAAGCCTGGAACTGAGGTAAATAATGGGTGATGCTAGCATGTTTAAGCAGCAACCTGCAATTGCACAAGGAAACGTGTGAATTGACATTAAGGATTTGACTATAGTTTTTCAAAGTAAACGGTTAAACCTATTAAAATTGCACAAGGAAACACATGAGTTACCTTTTCCGCGGGTGCTGTGAAAATTCCTTTGACTGTCTCAAACACCTCTTCAATTGGCTTTGCAGCATCAATCTAAATCACAAGAAGAATATATGTTAACATCATAAACATTAATCTCACACTACAGAAAAGAGAACAGAAAGGAGAGAGCAAATATTACCTTGCGAACCTTCCCTTTAGCATTATAATATTCAATCACGGGAAGACTTGATTCCATATAGACATTGAATCTCTTTCTTATTGTCTCAATGTTATCATCTTCTCTACCCTTCAAGTGGGGAAAAAAGTACAAAAGAGAAAAGGACCAAAAACAAAATCACGTGAGATTACTTCTTTTTTCTTTTTTTCTTAAAGAAACGTCAATTGTTCAAAAATATGTGCAAACCTGGTTCCTGCCTAATAGGCGTTTCTGCATTTCTTCTTCTGAACAGTCGAAGAACAGTACAAATTCTGGCTCAATTCCAGTCTGCAAAAACACAGTAGATAAGCATACAAAGCATAATTATGACTGTACAATTGGCAAAGATCAGTTCGAAAAGCACACCAAACCAAACAGTGTAACACAAACAGAGCAATAAAACACGTACTTCTTCAAAGTTAAAAAACATACTTTTAAAATCTTTTTAACAAGTATATTTAGGGTGTAAGAGAGAGGTAGCAGCAATGAGGAAAAGTAGTTGGTACTTACAACGGACTCGAATGCCGCACGATTTTCCTCATTACGAGGAAAGCCGTCAATAAGAAACTTATCATTTCCGTTTTCCAGTATCGCTCGTTGGAGAAGCTTAATGGTTACCTCCGAAGGTACAATTTTACCCTCCTTGATCATGTTCTGGATCATTGTTCTACACAAACATATAACAGATAAGTAAGATAATAATCACGGCGTTGAATGTTTGCGAGCAAAAGTGATCGTGCCACAACAAGGACGAGAAATCCAGAGCATATTAGTAAGAAAGTTACAAAACCATGCAGTACTACTAAAGGAGGTATAAAACATCACAGTACACTCCCACTGTACCCTTCAGGCCTTCACTTGGAAGTTGCAAATTATATTGTGGTCTGTTTGCATTTGGATTTTTTTTTAAAGGTCTGTAGAATTTATGTGTTGATTTTTTCAGTGGAGTAATTAACTAATTAACCAATAAAAGTGTGAGATAAAAATTGACAAATAAGGAAACATATAAAATTGAATGGAGCGTTAAAAGTGGAACACATAGAAAATTGGTGATAAGGAGGGGAATCATACATAATAAATCTAGTTTGGCTGAGCACATACTCATGTGAGTGTGATGCATATGACATTATGTCGTTTGAAAAGCAATTGCATTGTCCTAGGTGACAATCTCAAATCTCAATAAATAACTCGAAATATAAATCACACTGTTCCTATTTCATAGATAAAGCAATGCAGGCATAATACAAGTATGGTGCTTCACAGAGGACGTACCCATTTTCAGAACCAGACTTTATCTCTGCTCTGAGGAGATCACCAGCGCTAAGATGAGTATAACCGAAATGTTCAACGATGTTTGCACACTGTGTGCCCTTACCACTGCCTGGGCCACCTATTCAAATTTAATAAGGAACAACAAGAAGCATTTCAGGGATTTGCCATGTACAAACGTATTAAAGAATAGTTATTGAACTAAAAAAGAGCCATAAATGAGAATGATGCAAAAGTAATGCATTAAGTTGCAACTAGTAAGAAATGTCGAACTGCCAAGCCATATACTGTAACAAACACACTGACTCAGTAACCAACTAACTCACCAAGAACAAATATCACGCTGACTTTCTTGTCAGCAATTACGCGCCCATTGACTTCCTGCAACAATGTAAGGTCATAGATAGTACTCTATCAGAGAACAGCTTCTGGATATTTCAAGCAAGCAATTGGCTCTGAAAGTGTTGAATGTATGGAATTCTGAAAAATATATTTGATGACCAAAAGGTCTTCCAAGCTCCTAAAAATGTGCAGGCTCTCAATTCCATGTGAGATAATCAATTACATGGTAAATTTTCTAATTTATCTCGTGAAAAAATATATGTGCTGCAAATTCTTAAATAGGCAAATCAACTCAACTCCGTCTGTGATTTGAAAAATGAATACCATTGGAATCTACTCTTCAATTCAGAATACAGACTTCTCTAATTTTGTACTCCCTCCGCCTATTAATTTCTCACTTTCCTTTTATGACATCCGTTTAATAATGATTAATGACTCATAGCAAAAAAGTAAACCTCACTAACCACTATTCTTCTTACTTTATTATCTATATCTCATGTTTTTTTCCATTCTTTATCATTTATCGCTCCTACTTTAACACCCACTAGACAATTTTAAGGTTATTTATTCATGCTCCTGATAAAAATCAACCCAAAAGAATGAGATAATGATAGGCGAACGGAGGGAGAATTAAGTAAATGAGATCATATATTAAGTTAAAATATGACTCGAAACCAATACAGACGAGACAGCAACAATATCATAAAGAACGAGAGTGAAGAAAAATCCATATAAGTACCTTGTTTGCAGCATCAACAACAGTGCCCATGATAGCTTAATGTGATTCTAATAAATGATCTGCAAAACAACCATTTGCAGGATAACAATCAGATGGTTGGTTTTCACTAATAAGGGGGAAAGACATAAGGATCTATTTCGTATAGAAGAACATGGAAATGGAAGGTTGGTCTGGAATTTTATATGGCTCAAATAAAACTGATCACACATGGTAAAAGCTTGAAGACCAGAAGGAGATATTTCAAATAGAAGACGAACATGGAGAATGGGAGGTCAACCATATCAATCAGAATTTTACTGGCTGAAAGCAAAGTGATCAAACAGGGTAAAAGTACAGTTTGAAAACTAACACGACAACAAGTGTGAATTCTGTTACCAGACTGAAATAAAATTATCAAAACTAACACGACGACAAGCATATGAGATTAAATAGGATGAAAACCATAGCAATACAACAAAACATATGAAGATCTAATTAGCCTAAGGATGATTCAAGCTGGAAATGGAAGAGGATAGGATACTACCAGTCTAAGAGAATATGATCATAATTATATGTTCTCAAAATAAATAAATAAATAAGTACGAAACAAAAGCTGATATTTAGCTCGTTTAGGGTAGATATCACAAAATGATAAATGAAGATCTAATCAACAAAAACAAATGCTCGAGGTGCAAATGAAAGGGTCTATTATAAGTTGATAACTCCAATTCTGTCATGGTTAAATTTTTTGATACAACTTTGTGATCAATTTATAATGAGCTGTAATTCAATACATTATCACATTCTACCAAGAGATCTGCATGTTACACCACATTCTATCAACTTAAAACTCTTCCGGCTCGAAACAAAAACCAAGAGATACAACATAACGTCAGCCATAATGAAATCCAAAACTTTCAACAACTGATCATAATCTCTTATAGGGAAAGCATCAGATCAAAGCCAACGATCTCTTGCTCGCAAACAAAACACTTGAACACGTAAATAACAGACAAAATAAACACGAAATCAGCATCTCCCCTGATCCAGCCTCATCCCAACAAAAACTCAACCAGATCACACATATGCACATAATGACACACAAACAGAGCAAAATCAAACCTTTACATCTCAAACGCTAATAAACCAACCACAACCAACCAAGAATCAGAAAACAACAAAAACCCAACTCAAAAACAAGATCATAACAAGGGAAAAACAAGATCTGGTTCTCACCTGATTCTTGCAGAGAATGCTCAAGGGATGGATCGAAATTGAGAGATCTAAAGAATGGGACGAGGGTATATAAAGAAAAGAGAGGAGTGTGTAAATGGTAACAGAAAGATTAAATTTTGGTAAAGAATAGGAGTAGTAATAATTTCAGTTTCGAGATCTACTACGATACGAGTGTGTGTTGTTTTTCTGAGACCACACGTTTTGGGTTCTGGTGTGAAAGAATTTGGGCGGTAGAATGAATTGCGGAAGGTAATGCTTCCTTCACTTTGCGTGAATTTAACGGATGATTTTCGATTCCTCTGGTAATTTTATGCAGTGAATCTGTGGAATTCAGCTTTGGAGTTCTTGAAAATTCAAATTAGGTTAACTGAAATGAGTTTGGGGATATAAATTCACGTGGAAATCGGGTTGACATGGTGTAACAATTCAATTACCCCCTGAGATAGTAATAGGATTAAGAGGATAGGCGCAACTTAATCACCGTTCTTTAACACTCAAGTTTGAATTCATTTGATTGAGCTGATTAAATTGAGATTGAACTTTGTTAGACACTTAGGGTTGATGAATATAGAATTTTAACGTGCATTTGATGATTTTTGATGAAATTGAATTTGAAATTGAATTGAAATGGGACACATTTAAAGTGTATTTTAGACTAAATTAATATTCATCGAGTTAAATGGACCGATTATAATTGTTTCTCAAATAACTCATTATTTTCTTGATAGGCTAATTCTTTGATGTTGAAATACATTTGAGTTTAACTCAACAAGTATAAAATTGTAACCTCAAGGAAAATCAAGTTGAAAGAGGTCCAATGTCGCGAAATCTTCATTCATACACTTTGACCAACCAGTCTTTCCATGAAGATAGAAATGTGACATTGCTAAGTACACTAAGGGGAGATTCTTCAACCATAGTCGGATCCCACCTTCTGGGATTCAATATCAATAATAAAAAAGGATTCAATTTAATTATGTTATAATGTATTATTTGTTTAAGCTGTTTAAATTTAAAGTGAAATTAACAATCAAATGTTAAAAACTACAATTATTATTGATATGGAAGATGAATTACCATCAATTTGACTCATCAAGGTAATGCACATGTTTAATATGAATACTATTAATATTATTTTGTAATATTTTGAACTTGAAGTTTCTCAAACAAGATGAGCTAGGTTACATAATTCTTGAACCAAGACTATTGAATTGTGCCTCGAACACGATCTAATAATTTGAGAGCTCAATTCCAATCCTATGATGTTTTACTTTCTCTTAATTTACAAATAAAAAAAATAATATATATCATATTCGACAAGTTTAAGTAAATAAATAAAAATATTTGTATCTACATAGATACACAAAAAAAAATAAAAAAAAATATACTATAACTAGTAATAATAATAATATTTAGTACATATTAATTTATTTATATTTGTAGGCTGAAATTAGGTGTTCTCGTTCTCGTAAACTTTTTACATTGTCAATTTTTTTTTGTTCTCTCGCTTTCGACAACACTTTTAAATAATCGTCAATAAAAAGGAGAATTACGGGACGTTGACGTGTTGAAAATAACATATAAAAAAACGACCGTTGTATTTTACTATATATTACAACAAAAAATTATATATCATCACATGAAATATACAATTTTAAATGTAAAAAATGTAACATCTGTACTATATGATAAACCATTTTTACTTTATGAGTACTCTGGTTTTTTTTTCCAAACATTTCAAAGTCCTAGGTAGTTTTTCTAAGTTTACTGCCCAATTGGGCCCAGGTCGAACTTTCCATACATCAAATCCCCAACCCGGAAGAACAGAATAAGACCTTGTGAAAATATGGGCCACCAACTGGGCCAGACATCATCAATGACTAGCCCATAAAAATGATTAGCCTTCTTTTACTAAAAGTCTGGCCCATAAACTTGAAACGGTGACATGGTCACAATTCACAACTCACACTCATATACTCACATGAATTGTATTCTCCAATTATAAGTTCTTTTTTTTTTTTTTAAATCTGGAAAAGAACATGTAAAAGGTTGGACAATTTCATGAAATATTTAAAAGTTTCACAACCATCAAAATTAATTTTAACTACAAATCTCAAACGATAATTACCAATAACTCAATTGATCAGTTATACAGTGCAAATGCAAACAATAGTAGTCTAACATCTTCATAGTTTTATATAGTTATGAAAGTCACGTAAATATAAAACTAAACTCTAATAATGACTAAGAATAATATAGTCACCGGACTATTGGTGGAGAACTTTCCAAGTTTCCATATTCATATTCATGAAAGCCCTTATGTTACAATGGACATATTATGGATGGCATACTATTGATAAACGCACCTAAGTGCGTGATACACATACTGCTTTATAATGATCGATATATGTCAATCTACCATTAAACACACACGTCTCCGAAATAAAACTATGTGTCCAAATAAACTCCGCTATTTATAAATAGGGAAAAGTTCATTGGCACGAATTAAGCGTTCAATCTTATATGCACTAATCAATTGAGTCATACTAAGTTAAAAATCTTGACAACATACTCGATCATTAAAATTCAGTTTGTCTAAGATAAATTGACCAAGTGCATACCCTTTTAGAAGAGGAAATGGCCTAGCTAGCACATTGTAAGTTAGTTAGTTAATCAAGACAATCTTATAGTAAATCTAATTAATTCAGTGACATAGACAGGGATATAAAAATCTGAGAAGTCGTAATCCAATTTATATTTCAGAAGTCATACTAGTAGTAGTAGTAGTATATACAACCCACACCGTCCCTCTCGGGATGCCATAAAGACTTGTGCGCTCTCTGGTCTCCAATTTATATTTTAGAAGTCATACTAGTTGAAGCAGTACAAATTATTAGTTCGGTTCCAATCAATCCTATACATTTAATTTCGTATCATATCTTTTAGAAGGTTGGTAAATATATAAGAGGTAGTTATATCATCTTCAATAGTAACGTCGCCGTGTGTTTTCTCCAACGGCGACGCGTCGTCGTCACGTCGTCGTTATGTCATGAAATTTTGTAAAACATTTTTAATTTTTTAATTTTTATTTATATATTATTCATATTATAAGAGTGCTCAGATGTTAAAATTAATGAAATTGTATTTTTTAAGTTGTTTTATAATTTAGTAAGGTCTAAAATAAAAAAAAATATTTTTATTCTGCTAAAATATATTTAATATATTATAATAGTGTTTAGAAGTCGAAATTAATAGAATTAAATTTTTAGGGATTGTTTTATAATTTTAAGTTTAATTGAAGGAGAAAATGAGTTAAGATGGAATGAATCAAAAATAGTCGAGAGTGGTCTCTATTCCTAGATCTCGAAGAAACGAATTCGTTGGTTTTTTTAATATATTTTTTACATTTATATTTTTTGAGTTATTCGCGTTTGAAATTGAACAAAATATAAAAAGGTAAAAAGAAACAAAAAATTGATGACGCGCCTCATGAAACAGTATGGTAATGACGCGCCTCATTACCAAGGAGGTACGAATTGATTAGTAATGGCGCGTTATTACTAATCAATGGACGCGCGACGGCACAACGTCGTCCATTGGAAAAGGTATTATATTGCAGTAACAATCAATAAGAGGTAAAGGAGAAAATTACAGAGGTACGAATTGAGAATAAAAGTTAAAGAAACATATATAAAATTGATTGAAACAGAATAAAATAAAATTCGTGTGCAATTGATCGCGATAAGATTTGACTATTTCAACAATGTGCATGCCATTCATGCACATCAAATGACGAAGGAAGTTCCAAAAAAATTAAATACTGCTCACATACAAGTATTACGTATTCTTTTTCTCCAAATTAGTCTTCTTCTTCCAAAATGTTCATAGGCCAAGATGTTTGCACGCGATCAGTCATCATATTGAATAGTTATTACAATATTTTTTTCAGAAGTGTAATTAATACCGCCTCTAGTTAAAACTATGAACTATTTTACACTATTGTAATGGATTATATCACAACCGCTAAGCATTTCAAATCACTTAAAAATATTCTGAACACTCATTATAAGATATGTGATAACTTTCTCCTCTCATTAGACCTTTTAAGGAGTAGATGGGTACATTTTAATTTTAATATGGTATCAGTGACTATGGACTACTCAAGTTGATGTTGAATTTTAAACTGTTTTGGTCCCTATCTGCTTGCTCTAAGTTTGTCCCTCTCGATTGCCACGTGTTAAGATCGAATCTACTGGCTCACGCATGAGGGGGCCTGTTTTATATTTCACATCACTTGAGAACATACTTGACACTCACTATAACATATGATACAACTCTCACTCCTTACAAGATTTTTTAATGGATAAATGAGTACATTTCAACAGACTTATTAATTATTATTATTACATATATATTGAATATTTAAATTGCGTACAAGTACAAATCAATTTCTATTGTTTTGTTTGAAACTTAGATCTTTCCTTATTTCATCTATCTACCTAACTAAATTAAGTTTAGAGTGAGTCTCAATCACCATGTCCATGTAACAAGTACTGGTGAGTGGTGATAGCTAATGTACGAGTTTAGATCCTCGTTGCCATGCTCGTCTTCCATGAACGTGTCATGTCTATACCTTGACCAAATCTTTAGAATCGCAAAACTAGTCAAGTCTCACTATAGAACCGTGAAAGCCACCTAGCCACCATAACTTGGTCGTAAGGTCTGAACTAAGACTATGTTGAAACTTGAAATGAAAGGGAGAGACATACTCTATTTCCAATCACACATTTTTCATTTGGCCAATAACTTACTTGAATGTCCTAACTTTAAACATTTGACATCATAATATATATCGTATCATTTAAGACATTTGATAATTTTGTTTATATGATTGACTTGTGGGTGGTTAGTTACACCCCCCCCCCCCCCCCCCCCCCCCCTCTCTCCTCCGTTAGCCTAGACGGGTGCGCGCGGTGCATTGCAGTGTCGGCGGTGCCACGTGCCCCCCCCCCCCCCCCCCTACTTTCCTCAATTATAAATTCAAACATCTAGAATATTCTGAGTGTATATGTAGTGAGTCTAGTGACCACCATTATTTCCATTAAAAAAACTCAGAGGATTACATTCTTTTATCATTTCATTTAATGAAATATGTTCATTTCTTGAACAATACCAGGATTTTAAAATGATACAATTTAGGTTGGGGGAGTTTGTCAGATGATTTTTTCGACTATATTCGAATTTAATAAATTTTACATTTCTCCACCGTAAAGAATTCACATGTTTATTACCAATCTAAATTTCTTGAGCTCCCACAAGGCCTGATTAAGGCCTTGTGCTTGGTCCTGCTGTGCCTTTGTTGTTTATCAACATATTCATCATACTAATATAAATGAAATGAAGTAATAAACTGATATTGATATAGTTATATTTATAAGGTTTTTATATAAAGTTGTCATACATAATGTGTAATAGTGATGCGTTTAATTGACTGTTTGGTATACAATTTGAATTAGCTTTTGTCAATTTAAATAATCTATTTTATACACAAAACATGCTATTTAAATTGGTAAAATTGATTGTATACCAATCAGACCCTAAATTATTTTAACATAATCGATTGGATTGAAATTCATATAGACATAGAAGTGTACATTTTAGTTGAGTGCATGACACCCTGAAAAAACTTCGCAAAGTTTTACATGCCCCCAGCCAACCCAACCCAATCTTAATCGGTCTTTTATAATTCATTACAATAAAGTTTTCTAGAACGATATTAATTTAGCTAACGACGAATTAATATTTTTAAAAATATTATTAATATTATTAATTAAAATATTTAATTTTTTAATATTATAATAAGACTTATTTTATTAACAAGACATCGTTTATTATAAAAATTTGTGATATATAAATATTATAAATAAAAAAGGAAATCCGGAATAATGACATCCCCATCTCTCTACTCTCTATCTCTACCCCTGGTTCTTCTCTTAAAAAGCTGACTACACGAGCCCACAGTACCCAAGAAAACCCAGCTAGCTCCAATACTGTCTCTCTGTCTCTATCTTCTTCCTCTCTCTACCCAATAACGTGAGCAAGCAGATTCACCCACAACACAAAACAAAACAAACCAAACCAAACCCTCCCAATTTCTCATCCCCTCATCAACAATGACATTCCCAATTTAGAACAAACAACACCAACAATCACTCATCAATTCTCCCACTTCTCTCTCCACAATGTCCCAAAAAATGAAGTGCAGAAAGCACATCACTGACTACACCAGCTCCATCGGCGTCTGCGCCACCTGTCTCC
>JAYMSP010000140.1:0-75157 GCA_036897095.1 Plantago elongata | reverse complement strand
CGAGAAGAGGAGGAGAGAGAGCGGGCTGGTGGTGACTTGGTGGCGCGGTGAGGGAGAATGAACATGGGAAAGAGAGTGAGGAGAGGAAGTGGTGAAGTGAGGCGTGGCAGGAAGAGAGCAAGAGGCGACGACTATTTATAGCCGGATGTCGGCCGGTCTTCTTCCCTCTCCGGTTGACACGTGGCCGCCGCCTTTCCCATCTTCCGACACGTTTGGCTGAGTCATCAAGGGGGGAAACGGGAAGAAGAAGATGATTCAGAGGGGTATTTCGAGTATTTTGCTATTCTATACTTCTGATTCTTTCTGGCTTCCAAACGGTTCGTAATTAAATTTCGAAAAATTAGGAAATCGCTTCCCGGGCCCTATTTACGATGAACTAAAGCCGTAGAAAATTTAAAATAATTATTTTTATTTTATTATTTTTAATTATTTTATTAATATAATATTAAGAGATAATTTGATGTTACTCAAATCGACCGGTGAATGCGAGTTGGCTGTTAATATTCGACTTCAACCCGTCCCACAATAAAATAATATTTGTAATAACGCGTATAAAATCAGATCTCAACCAGTTTCAATTAACCAGGTCGTCACAGTTGTTATGTGCAATATATGCACTATACACTATGCTTTCTGATCATAGTCTATCTGAGGAGACTTAACCTTTTGTCATCATAAACTTGTGCAATCTTCAGTCTTCAAATCTTCGGTTAAAATCCATTGCTAGGATCCTTCTTCATGGCCTTCTTCAAAATATAAAATTACAATCAGAGACCTAATAATCCTATTACAAGTTTTACTAGACTAACATATTAAGTGATTTCCTCTTTTACAATGTTCAAGTGAACTAAAAGTACTAGTACCCTTTTTGTACTAAGATAAGTCTTATGGTTATTGATAAAAAATACTAACATATATTCCTAATAAATTTTACCCTTTTTGATCAGTCAAGCATGATTATCTTCAAAGTCCTATTAAAAACATGGAAGTGAAAACAATCCACCACTTAATTATTTCAAATGATATTCAATCAGATAATTAAGTGCAGAAAGTAAACATCATCCAAATAATAAGAAGTGATCTTTGCTGCCAAGTTATCTTTTTTATGAATGATTTCTGAGAGTATAATCATCAGAAAGAACTATTACAGAACATAAGATAACTTTTACAAATATTGAACAATGAAGATCAATTCATCAAAGTGTTACAAAAACTACTAAGTAAATTAGGACAACATGAGTGTCCAAGCTCCAAGTAAGACATTCTAAAATACTAGTCTTTAGGTCTTCAAAATAACTTTGCTTCAGAGACCAAAAGTTCTTCATCACCCTATTTGGATCAATGGATCTGGTTATCAACCTTCCTGCAGTCTTCAGCATATTCATAGAGAAGCCTTCTGACAAAGAGTTCTGTCTTTCTGGCTAATCCACAAAGGTCTTTGTAAGTCTTGGCACGCTCTTTGTTTTTCTGAACAAAGAGCTTGACCCAGTAGTATTTGCCCCATACCCATGCATGGTCTACCTTAAGTTGAGATATATGCAATTTCATCCAAATACTCATCAACAGTCATATATAAGGATTGGTAGGGTTTGATGCCCAACTTATTTGTTAGTCCAGATAACGGCAAAGGTAAAAGACTAGACGGGGGGGGGGGGGGGGGGGGGGGGGTGTTGTGAGCTGTTGCACCACCTAACATTTTCTCCTGAGAAAAGACAATAACCATTCCAAAAACTGTGTTAAGAATTCCACAAATAGTGCAATCATGCGCATTATGTTTAAACAAACTTTCACATAAACTTTATCGCATCAATATTTCCTCGATCTAGAGAATTTTAACTCAGCAATCGTTTAATATGATCAGAGGAGGCCTAGAGGTATGTAGTGAAATTTTTTGCACACATGCAGATCCACATATATAGAGAGACACATCCACAAAGCACGATTGATTAATAATAAGTTTGATATCTAAGCAATGCTCATATAGCTGTGCAAACATTAAAAACACACACACACACATACATATGTAAGAGAACCAAACACACACACACACGCGCGCGCGCGCACACACACACACACACATATATATATAGATTAATTCCTCCCAACTTTGGAAAAAACAACTGTTAGCTATAACAATGTCATACAGTAACGAAAACAAAATCATTGGCATACGGAAGTAAAGAGAAATTGTGCGCAAACACTGTACAAGTACCATATACAGCAAACCACTTGCACTGCCTTCTTGTAGCAGCCCATCTAAAAAAGAAAATACAAGAGAAAAATTAGTGCAGTGTGCGGGCAGAAAGTTACGGATGAAACAATAAATATATCAAACCTGCAAGCATGGGTTCTTTGCCACGTCTGATGTTTCCACTGCAATGGTAGTACATTAATAAAGTAGGTAAGGTAGAAAGAAATTGAATAAACCATGGTCATAAAACTTACTTCCTCGAGTCTAGGTCTTCCGCTACTCCCAAATCAAATGCATCAAGCTCAAATCTTTGAGGCAAAATGATCTTAGAGTTCTGAGATGTCCCCGAGACTCCAGTGAGTTCCAATTCCTTTGAAAAGGTAATAAGTTTGTCGCGTATCCGTGAGGCTCCACTCCCTTCACTTCTGCTTTCGCCATCTATGAATTTTACCAGTTTCGCGACTACATCCTGACAATCTTGGTATAGAAACTCAGCTTTCCTCGACTGAATCCTCACAAGCCCCAAAAGAAGGAAGGCTAGGACTCTATGTGACATAACCACAACTTAATCCTTCTTAAATTCATCTGACAAGAAACAAGGATAAGTAAATGAGATATGAGGCATCAAATCTCATTATAAAGAAGGCTGAGTTTAGAAATGCATTTTGGCTGCTTCCGCACACGGCATCGCATGTATCAGGATAGCTATCGCATGCATGGCATGCGTACGAACGACGAACGTGATTCGGTTATGGGTTGAACTCAAGGGGGAGGGGATTGACAATCTCACAAGGCCTTCCAAAATATTGACACAGTTTGTTTAGATTCAGGTGAATCCGAGATAATATTCAATAATAAAATGAGTCGTATTAAAAGAGTGAGGGATCATACATTCCCTCTGTCTTTTTAAATGAATGCAAAACACGACATGAAAGGTGAACACGTGAGACAATGGAATTGTTAATGAATTTGGATGTGAGTGGAGATTTCCTCAAATAACTCATACCATTTTCATGATATTACTACCGGTAGAAGCTTAAAAATGCGGGAAAATACACATCCACAGGGGCAACATGCATAATACGTGCATAACCCACGTAATACAGAAACACAACAACATATGCCTCCTACGACACACCAAAACCATCCTGTCTAATTTTCCTAACATGTTCATATGATATACTTCTCCTATATGAAATATTCTCATCAAATGTGCAAATCATTTTAAAATCATGCCTTCGGTTAAAACGCACAGCATGTTTTGCACTTCCTATCACTGTACCTTAGAACTTTTATCACACAACCTCAAATACGTAAAACTGAAACCATGATGTACAAATACAACAACGAGAGTCAAAAGCCATAAATAACACACAGAAAACATCACATCAGAATTTGCCAAAGTTTAAGAAGCCAATTCAATTCTACAGAGAAAATCAGGTTAATAGATCTTTCCAGACCAAAGAATTCACTTTCAACACAAAGAAACTTTGATGCCCATGCCAACAAATTCTACACCAACAAGAACTAAAAGAGAACGGGAGCAAAACTGCAATAAAAACATCACATCTTTACTAGGAATGAACTCTTTAATCAATTTTGTTCCATCGAATTTCCATAAAAGAAGGAAAATCAAAGAATT
Source organism: Plantago elongata (assembly GCA_036897095.1). Classification (NCBI taxonomy): domain Eukaryota; kingdom Viridiplantae; phylum Streptophyta; class Magnoliopsida; order Lamiales; family Plantaginaceae; genus Plantago; species Plantago elongata. Next base: position 71,324 of record JAYMSP010000140.1, on the reverse strand, counting down.
AGCTAAACATGCAAGGAAGACGATAGAAACATATACCAACAGAAGCAGAAATGTCTGTCTGCTGAATCTGATCTTTTCTCATATTCTTGTGACCATGACCTGCAGCCCAAATGGTGTTATAGGCCGCTTTGTTTGAGAGAAGAAACTTGGAGTAAAACATTTTGGATTTCTTGGTTTTGGATTTGATCTTTAGTTTTTTTTTTTTTTCGTCTTAAGGAAATGCTCAGGGCCTCAGGGGTACTTATAGGTGGCAGAGACAACACTGGTTGAGTGTGAACGGAGAGGCAGAGACAGCACTGCTTTAGGTGAAGCCCGGGGGGGGTTTTTTTTTTTTTTTTTGGTTCATATTTGACATAAACTTTTCAATTTTTTTTTTCATTTCTAGAAAGAGTTTCTGCACCTGATTAGATGCGGTTCACAATGTGTGCTCTCATTTAAGGTTTGGACGTGGTCGTGTTACATGAAAATCCTTCATGTGTCAAGTCATATAAGCTTTCAAATTCAAATCTTATGCCGGGAAAGTAACATTATTGATTGTGAACCGAAGATAATAGACATAACTTACAGAAACAGGGTCTATCTTCGCGCCATTTTTTTAAAGTTCAACTTTCACTGGACAATTGAAAACTTATTGAGAACTGCGGTTAGCCTATGAAATTACTTTTAATTATAGGTTATATAAATTATTCGTAGTATATTGGGTAAATCAACGGGAAAAAAATGTTTAAAGTTCATACTTTTACCAAAGAGAAAATTCCATGACAATGGAAAGAGATTTTGACTATCTTGAACTTTCCACCTCTTAATTACAATTATCTATAGAACTTTGAGAATATCCTTTTATTTGACAAAGTAAGTTATGGATAATTACTTGTATTTGCCATCTAAGTATCCTTCATATCTGGTGACCTGAAATATGCATATTTTGGCAGATTGTGCTAATTGCTTTTTTAATTCCAACTAGTTCATTGCATATTTACCAAGGTCCGAGAAAATCACATTCCATACATGTTGACTTGAAAAAGATTTTAAATATCTAAAAATTTCTACCCCTTAATTACAATTATCTATAGATTTTGAACATATCATTTATGAAGAATTATTTATATTTGCCATCTAAATGGCCTTCTTCATATCTATCTGGTGACTTGCAATTTGCATATTTGGCACATTGTATTTTCTTTGTTACCAAAGTTAGAGAAAGGCACATTTCCTGCATTTGGACTCAAAACAAGGTGTTGACTGTTGATTATCTAAATTTTCCCACCTCTTAATTTCAACTATCTATATATAACTTTGAAAATATTCTTTTTAAAATTAACTTCATAAGTAATTTATTAAAAGTTACTTTTAGTTGCCATCTAGTGCCTTCATATATCTATTGACCTTTTCTTTGAGAATATCACTATTACATTCGCATTACAACAAATCTATCATACACATATCTAGTTACCTGCAATTTGCATTTATTTGAACATTCTGTTAATTTCTTTTGAAATTCCAACTAATTCATAGTATATTTCACCAAAGTCTTTTCCTACATGTTAATGTTTTCTGCCAAAAGATTTTGGATATTTCAAATTTTCCACCTCTTAATTGCAATTATCTATTGAGCTTTGAAAATATCCTTTTACTTGATGGAGTAAACTTTCAAGTTTGAATGTTTTAGCTCATTGTATTTTTAAAAAAAAGGTTAATTCCCATTTATGTCATATTGTTTATTTACCAGATTATAGAAAATCACATTTCCTACATTTCTAGTCAGAAAGGTTCTTGACTAGAAAATTCCCCTCTTAATTACACAAATATACTCCCTCCATCCTACGCACAACTTCCCGCAAGCCTGGGCACGAGTTTTGAGAGTGTAATAAATAATAGATGCGGTTCACAATAATAATGAGAATAATTTAGGAAGTGTAATTTTAAATGAATAAGTAGGAGAAAGAGTGAATAAAGTAGGACATCGAGTGAATACAATAGGAGATACATTTTTCATTTAAGGTATGGGAAGTTGAGATTGAGACGGACCAAAATGGAATGCGAGAAGTTGAGATTGGGACGGACGGAGTATATGAATTACAAGGTAGTCACACCCTCAAATCTTTACTGACTATTAGTGCATCACATGTTATTTTCTACAATTTAGTACCTATATTACTGAAATTTCACATGCCATTACTTTTTTTAAATGTAATCAAGATGGTTTTTAGTATAAAACTGACGATACAATGGAAGCGTACTACAGCATATCAGGCAGAAAGGAAAAAAGGCTAGCACCATCAGATATACTTAAGCTATTGCATTTCATGATCCATATATACAACATCATACAACAAAAATTCCACCTAAGTTATGCTTGGAGTACTTCTGTAAAAGCATAACTTGTACAGCAAAACTGGATTACATTCAAATGAAAACTAACATCTTGAGCTATGAAATTAATCTGCCATATTAAATCCCACATGCTAGCTACCAAGATACTTCTGCTTTTTCCTCTCCAAAAGTTGATGAAAGTCACTCTCAGATAGACTTAACATCTGATTGAGCAGTATCTTCACTTTAGACTGCTTCAATATATCATACCTAGGTATGATCCTATCTTTTAAACTATAGCCGAAATACTGAGGAAACTTGATCAATTCTGAATTCGGGTAAACCATGGTTTGATAAAACTCCCACTTCGGTACCAAATTTGCATGTAGGCTATAAGTATACAAACAGCCATTCCTTGAGGCCATAGTTCCAACATCACTTAAACTGTACCCATTCTCCACGAAAAATTCTGTCACGGGTTTTAGGTGTGTTTCAACACTCAGACCAAAAGTCTGTGGGGCACGGTGAAGTAGAACTGCAACATTAACATCCAATGATCGAAAATACTCGGCAGTAGGTCGCAAGTTCTCCTCCACACTGTAACTTATTATATTTGGGCAGCGGGTTAGAATCTTACTGACACTTTCAGCCGAAAGTCCCATTTCATATAGAAAATTCACTGTTGATTTAAGTTTATCTCTGCTGTAAGTGAGAAGGGCGGGAAACCTATGTATCACTCTTGACCATTGCTTTTTATCTACACCCAGGTCCTCAAGAAATGCCATAGTGGGGATCAGATTTTCTTTGAGACTGATTCCGCAAAGCTGAGGCCTTTTGGTTAGGATTGAGCGAATTTCAGCTTGCGAGATACCTAGGTCCATAAGAAATTCAACAAGCGGCTTGATTTTTCCGTCCAAACTGTAATAAGAAAAAGCAGGGAACTTGCGGATCACTTCCCTGATTTCATCTATCTCCATGCCTAGCTCTAAGAGATACACAATGTGTAAAGGGAGTTTCCCGGAGGGGGTAATGTCACTGACTCGAGACAGAGCTTTTAGCTTCTTCAAATCAAGCGTAGTAGTAACCAAAGGAGAAACAGGAGTGACTGAATTCTCTACAATAGGCTGTCTCGGATCACACTCATCTACTTTTTCCTTCACAGGCGGGTTTGGAAAGTTCTCAACAACGTCAATCAAAATGGGTCCATATTCCTCAAGGAGTATCTCAAGGTACGGAATAAGAGCATCCCTAATCTCAAGAGTTGTGAGTTCTCGACCTACAACAACAAGGATATATGCAATGAGTGTTTCCAATAGCTTGTGTTTGTAGTGAAATGCTGAGATTTAGAATAAGCCGCCCGACATAGCTGATTTCAATGCCAATCTATGAGTATTTGACACGTGCTTCAAAAAATCAACTTCAACCAGTTCATTTATGAAAAGCAAAAGCATGAGAGCAGTTTCAATTGCTGAAAAAGCAGATTGTGCTCTTACGTTTTTACTAAGTAGCACTTCACAAACACTCAAGTCATCTTAGGCAATAACTTCAGGAAGTCGGATGATTAGAATGCACTTTGTGGGAACTATAGACTTAGAAATCAAACCTACTAGGTAGCGGGACTTGTGAACCGAGTGAAGTCGCGACACTAGATGATCAACAAAAGCATCTGACTTGTTGATAGTTCTTGCAGCTATTGCATTGCTTAAACCTTGCTTCCTCAAGAATAAGGTCAAAACAGCTTTAGCTTCTTCCTTTTCTGCTGCTAACAAGGTCGCGGGTACTAGCCGCAAGCTGACTGATCCATCTAACCCAGATTCAGCTTTCAATCAGAAGAACCCAAAAATGTTAATTCAAAAGATAAATTGTACACCTGGATTCATTTGTATGGGTTTCCATGCAAAATGATCCCTCTATTATTCATATCAACAGTGCTAAATCTTAAGCTTACCATACTTTGCTCGGATATAGAAAACCTTCTGACTAAGAGGTAGGCTAGTCCTGCAGATTAGGGGAAAACAGAGTAATCAACTCAGCCTGGTACAGTTACTGAAATTCTACTTAGCAAATCTCAGAACTACAATATGCTGGCAAAATATTGACCTATAAAAGTTTTTATCCCACCTTTATCTAATCGTATACTTATACACACAAAGCTTCAACCACAAGTTCCTGAGACCCATTAGTACTATTTACTAGAGTGTCACATGACTTTCCTCTTTCAATTGAGGAAACTAAGCTCCCACCGTCCTACAACTAGTGGCTTGTCTTGTAAAATGAAACCCACACATACGAACTGCTACGACATGTATAGCCTTATCTGAGTCCTCGTTGATTACCCAAGCAAATAACTACAACTCTACAGGTTAGAACCCGTGCTTCTGCGTCCACTTCTGCATGCAATTCACAGGTGTTGTCCCTTTGGACGTCAATTTCCGTACCTCAATGGACCAATTCTATCCATGAATTTTAATCCCCTTGAGACTAACTTAAACCCCAAAACCCCTCGGTTTCTCAGTTCACCGAAGTAGACGCAATCAACATCGATTCTCAACTCTTGAGAAACTCTATTTCCGAATCATTACAGTACGTCCACAAAATACCCAAAACATTTCGGTTTTTCTAGAATCAGGAACATCTCCCCAAACGAAGATTTCAATCCGCATTCTACACTAACATGATTCATTTATGTCCTTCAGTCTTATCTAAATCCAGTAAAAGTATCGTATCTGAGCTAACAAGTGATTATTGGTAAGGCACGTGAAAGGCAATGAATCCCTAATCACATATATAAATCCCTAGTATCAATAATTACTCTATATAGTTCATAATTCATAATTAGTTAACATTTAAGCCAGATAATGAACATAACCAACAAAAAAATCCAATTACACATACAACTAATTGAATAAGAGACGAAGTCTAGAGTCCACATAAATCGACACTATTTTAACAGATATGAAATGGAGATGAAGATTATTGAACCTTGAGTGAAGATTGTTCGTTGATGGTAGCAGGGGTGTTTTGGAGAAGAGAGGAAGCTGTAACATTGAAGCTTTCTGCAATTTTTCTCCGTCTCTCTCAGCTTTTTTGCTTCAGTAAACCACAGTGAAAATAATTATCCCAAAGGATATGGCTTTCAAATTGTTAGCCGCTCTGTCTTGAAGAACTAAAACGATTTCAAATGAATTCAGTTATATTCACCATAAAACTAATTCAAGTACATTATATTTCAATTTTATTCTGCTCTACTTAATGATAATTCATTATATACTTCAGTTCGATTCATTCAGTTCAGTTGCAATTAAAAAGAACAAAATCTTAATGATTGTTTGGGAATTCAATGCCATCTAAACTAATTATTTGGTTAAAAAGATAAAAAAGAATATATCTGTTTTAATTTAATACTTTTTAATTTTAAGATAAATGGTAAATACAATACAATACTATAAAATACTAATCGCACGACAACTTAAACTTAATTACACATGAATATAGCCAAATTCGCACTGCATATACTTTGTATTTTGAACAAAATTCACTTTCAGTACAAATAAATTAGAATATTAGGGTTGATGGTTATGCTTAGTATTTGTGTTACTTAATAAAATACATTTTCAATACATTGACGAAATCAAACATGAGCAAGAGACCTATTGTAATGTGAGTGACAAATAAAGTGAAGAAGAATCACCATGATTGAAGATGGTTATGCTTAGTATTTGTATACTTATATACATTGTTTTAAGTTATATATCTCTACGGAAAAAAGTTCGATAAAGAAAAAGGTGTTTTTATTGTTGATGCCGTCGAACTGTAAATGAATATTGATGTTAAACTCTAGCGCCTTCACTATCTATCCAGTGACCATAATTATGGTCAATTGTTCTACATAATGTTGAAAGTAAAAGTAAGCGTCATTAAGCAGAAAACAACTGAGCATAATGTTGTCAATATGTGCTTTTTTTAAACCAATAAAATATACATACTTGACGCAATATGTATGTTGTAAATTTGGAATGAAACCTTGTTGACAAACCAATATATTTCCACTAATCGATTGTCACACACGAAATTTATTAATCTATTGGCTTTAAATCAACAATTGCAATATATCATGTCACAAGTAAAACAATAGTTAATCCTTTGTTAGAAACACATATTGATTCTTAATCGTGCCATATCATAATTGTCATTCCACATATTTAAAACTGAATATTAAATTTGTTTATGATACTAAACACAATCACACCATTAAAAATGGCGGTGTGTCCGACATCCACCAAATCAACATTGTGCTGCAATGTAGCGCCAGGAGATAGATGCCCATGAACGAAATCATCGCTGCCTACAACGAGATGGCGACGAGATCCTTAAACACATGTGGCTGGTGGCTTGCGTTTTTGTTTTAGGGTGAATAAAATTGGAAGCAACGCCGACATGTTTATTCCCTCTTCTTTTTGGTGAATTGCACCTCTTATTCGTAAAGCGTATGCAGTCTCGTGTGTTAACTTGGAAGCACATGTTGTTTTTGTGACCCATTGTTTTGACTAATTAGAATTTTAAAAAAATAAGGGTTGAAAAATATAAGTACCTAATAATAATATAAAATACTAGAACTACGTCACAGCATGTGAATGAGTGAATAGTATACTATTCTTGTTCAATTATTTTCTAAGTTATATTTAATCCGTCTCAATATAATTTTTTAAATATCTATGTAAACTTATGATTAAATGTCGAAGTTATTAGTATTATAAGTTAAAATAATGTATTCCAAAATGTGTTGTTCTCAATCGCAATGAAAAAATTTATGTTTATAATATATTGACTAATCATATAATTGATTGTGTAAGATTTCTTGTATATAGAATATTTCTTCACTATGCGTGGTGATTGGATCTATTGTTATGCGGCTTGATTAATATGATGATCGTTGATGTATCTTCTCTAATATCCTAGCATTCAAATCTAGATACACTGTCTAACTGCTGCAGAGGAAGAGATTTTATTACCGATTCAACAATACAAACAAGATCTTTCCACAAGCAAAAGAGAAATTTATCTCTCAATCAAGATGTTTCTGTGAGCTGGAGATAGATTTCTCTCTTTGTCCACGATTTCAACGACTATATTAGCTACTGAGATCTGTACTAAAATATAATTGGTCGTGAAAATTTAGTCCTCGGTTTATAAATGATCAAGTGTTTTATTTGTATATGTATCTCTAAAGTGTAATTAACATAACATTAATTGCATATTTTGTACGCACTTAGTGGTCAAATCATTACATTAAATATAATAGAGTCTTTGTATATGTATCTCTTTGTTTGTGAATTCAAATTGAGTTTGAGCCAACTATCTTGTATGATTCTAAATTTCAATATTCAATTCCAATTTAGTTACTAAATTCAGACACACATTTCCATATTACTTATATCCTATAAACCATATAAATATTACAATTTAACACAAAAAACAAAACATAAAACTTAATTCCAATTTAGCTACTATTCAACAGTTCAAAACTCAAATCAAATTGAGCCAAAAATTCAGAAACAAACATGCTGCATAGTTTTGTCAATAAATATATGCGATTTTACTAAAGTAATGTTATATACTCAAAATAAACCCATTAATTAGAGTATACAATATATCTCCTCAAGAATCAAGATGGAGTTGATCAGTTAATTATTACAGTCATTCACAAAATAGAAATAATTTTTATTTGTAATTAATTCCAACTTCTTTTTCACTAAGCCTTGCTTAATCCATAACACTATTTACTTGCAATATTACAACATGTTGTTGAATATATGGAAGCGATGGTCTTCCTTGTACTGTTACTTATGTCAGTTATGTGCTCCTTCATCCCCAATTCTAATTTTATCTATGATCTATGAATATGTAATGAACGGATGAGTAACTATCATGCATAGAAAACTATCACATCTTTCATAGAAAATTCACACCTTTTGGTTGCAATGACCTGTAATATTCTTCAGACAAGTGCCCTTCACTTATTCAGTTATTGAAGAGGAGAAATGAATCATAAGCACATCAAGTTTGAAACTGAGATGGATTCTACTAAGATACATAACTATGTTTGCAACACTATTCTATATCTCCAATATATCAAGATCCAATCTTCACTATACGTTTATTCTATATCCTTACTGGTTTCTGCAAAACAGAGGACAATTAAACTTCTGATTTCCCCGAACCATTGACTTCTTCCCTACCACCCACTTCAATTTTCGCATACCCGAACCGCTCAATCAACCAGTAATTTAGATCCATAGTTTCATACTGCCGCCTTATCTCCGCCGAACATCGGTACGGTAGACTCGGATGAAAGATTCTCAAATTCAAAAAATACTTATATCTTCATGAAGCTCGAAGAAGAAGAAAAAATTGATATAGATTTTTCATCAATTGAATTTGATGAAAGGATGTAGAGTTGATCAATTCGATTTGGGTGAAAAGGATAGTGACGTGTGAAAAGTTAGATAATCTCAACTCAGAAAAGATTTGAGCTACGTGATAAAGAGATATATAATAGTTAAGTTAATTGCACGTGCTATGTGTTGAATTTGGGCATTAGTAAAACGTTTGACTGATTTGTACTTGGATAGGCGAAATTGGGCTGCGATTGGGTCGAAAATTGAATTTTTCCACTTTCTCCTATTCTATTATATCACTACTGTGAATATACTTTTAAGATGTCATGTATTCAACATTTTATATATGCATTTCGTATTTGGCATGTTAGCACTACTCTCTCCATCATTCGCCAAGTTCATGATTCCATGACATTATAATCAGGGACAGAGTCAGTATTGTATTAGTCTCTAAATTTTAAAAAAGTTTTTTATAAAATTAATTAAATGCACAAATAAAACCTATATTTTTCGAAATATCGGAAAATGCACGAACCTATCACATATCATCGAGATTAAAGAAATGGCATAGGACACGTGGATAAACTTGATTGACTGGGTTAAATAGTATCATTAGCAGGGTAATTAACCGTAAATCTCCTTGAATCGCGGAAAAATAGGATTGAACCGCCATTTTATATTTCTGTCACTTAAACCCGGAGTAACAATTGTCAAGTACATAAGTGTCATGTTTAATTAAGGTTGAAAACGAAAAGGAAGTCAGAAATTGGATTACTTTATTATCACGCTAAATCCTCTTCTTCTTCGTCTTCACAGTTCACGAGTATATCACACCATTCATCGCTTCCCAAATTATCTGCTTCAATTTCAGTGAATCAATCAATCAACATCACCAAAACGAAACAATCATCAAAGCATGACGTCACTCGAACAAGCACTGAAATCCCACCAACGTATCACCAAATCGAAGAAACGGTCCAAGCTTAATCGCCGGAAATTGGAAGACGACGAATACTTGGTCGAATGTCTGATCATCTTTCTCGAAGTCCCAATGCTCGTACTACTATCACTCGTTCACCATCTGCTTTCAACATTGACAAACAACCAAAACCCGATCGTGTAGTGTCGAACAACTTTCATCAAACACCTGGTGTGCATACAGTTACAAACGCTCCAATCGTTTCCCCAATTCCGGTGGTCAAGGATTTCGACTTGAACGTTCTGCCGCCTGAGTTTTTTTTGCGACGAAGCTGTTGGAAGGGCCTTGCTGTAGTTTCTGATTATCTTCTACTCTATGTTTTGAGAACTTAAGTGACTGTTTGGTTAGCGATTAACACCGCGTAATTTATTTTAATCATTAGCCAAACAGCCGTATTTTGTATTTAGTTTCAATCTTTTGGTTTGGAAGTACATTGGATTGCATTATTTTCTTCTCCTTTGATATGATTATATATAAATATCTTGTTTTCAGAAAACCTACTCTTTGCAATTTAGTTTCTGTATCTTTTTGCATATTATCTATAGTATTGTTCTCCACAAGGATTTATAAATGTTGTTTGCAGTGGCAATTTAAACTTTATTGTTCTTGGAATCTGCTCTAAAATTATACTTGTTCAAAGTGTCAACTTTGATGCTATTCTAATTGATAGATACAGGACACTATTATTACATGCTTTTCTTCCAACATACTTGACTTTACTAAACAGTGGTTTTTTTATTATGGACTACTAATTACTAAATTAGTGAATTATGGTGACTACTAATTACTAATTAGTGGTGTTTTGCACATTTCTTAAGCAATCTGAAATTCCTTTGTATTTCTTGAAATATTGCTATCCATATCTGTGATTAGCTATTGTTATTGTCTTATTGAGTTGGATCGAGTATGGATGTATTGTCATGGAAAAGTCAATGGTCACTCTTGGTATGAACATAGAACCCAGAAAATGAGAATCTTGGAAGAAGCTTCAATTGTACTACTGCCTGCCAGGAATATGAAAACTAGGTACTCTCTCTCTCTCTCTCTCTCTCTCTCTCTCTCTCTCTCTGTCTCTCTCTCTCTCCCTCTCTCTCCCTCTATAAGTTTAGATTTCAACTACTGCACTTGGAGGTAAGTTTTATTGTCTATGAACTGACAAGGTTTCTGTATTTTGATTCCTGTAACATTATATGGTTCATTTGTTTCTTGAATATGCTAACTGTTATAACCATTTTTGGAGCAGAGAATTGGAGGTGGTTATATTACTGCAGCTATGGCTGGAGCAAGCTTTGTTTGAGTTCATGTAAAGAACTGACCTTTTTTGCTGATATTTTGTTTTATATAAAGAAAATTTCTTGTAATAAATAGCAGTAAGAGTTCTTACTCATTTTCCATTTTCGGCATATTGTAGTGCTGATTCGGGCGGACAAATTGGTGGGATATTGATACGTATTCTCTATTCCTATCAGATATGCGTTCTTTGTTATGCAAAATTATTTGACAGCTGTGTAGGGCTTGAGCTTCACACATTGCCTGGTTTCTTTCCTTACCTTGTTGATGAGTTCTTGGGCCATTTCCCTATGCTGGTGTTGGCTAGTATTTCTTACAGTGTGGTGAGTTTACCAGTCCTTGGTAACCTTATTATTGCGGACATGCAACTTTTTCACACTTCTTAGCTCAATGCATATTGTTTTATTAGGTATGCCGAACAATTATATTAGATGTTCTTGTATTATCTGTAAAAAGGAATATGTAATTTTTAATTCTCATCCCTCTATGCTGTGTGTGTGTGTGTGTGTGTGTCAGTGTGTGTTTTATACTGTAAAAGAACTATGATCTGTTATGATGCGTGACTGACTGCAATAAGGGATTATGAAAGTGTTGCTTCAAATATATTGAGAAATGAGAGCTGTCACTATGAACACAACACATGATATAATTAAATTATTAAGCAACTTGAATGCAAAGTACAAAGAAGAAAAAATCTTTTAATTTGTACCTACCAAGACCAAGACCAAGACAGGTTGACTTGTAAAACCATCCTCTGTATCTATATATGAAACATCTACTTGTTGAAGAATAGAAGGTTCCACTTTGGTTTTGTTTGAATTTGGAGGTAAGTTATTAGTTGTCAGTGGCAAGGTTCGACTATTTACTCGTAGATATATAATGTTCATGTGCAGTTTAAGTCAGATTGGTCTTGATAGGGTTGAGATGATTATTAATGTGTTTTCGTTTGCTAATTTCAGCAAGCTCTTCGTCCCTGCTGAGGGCTGAGGCTGATTGTATTTATCCTACAATGGCAAGAGGAAGCTTCGTCCGAATCTCGTGTAAAGAATTGGCCTTTTGGTTTGAGCTAGCTCTTATTTATTTATGGTTTTTTTAATCATTCATTTTTCATTTTGTGCTTATTGCAGCTCTACTTTGTGCTAATGTATTGGTGTTGTACGCGTTCTTCATAATGCAAAATTACTTAACTGATGTTTGGGGATTGAGTTTCACTCATTCCGCAGGAATCCTGAACATTTGGTCGGGCATCTGTTTGATCTTGCCTGGTTTCTTCCTCTGGCTCGTTGACGCCTTTCTGGGCAATTTCAGGATGCTAGTGCTCTCCAGTATAGCATCCAGTTTGGTGAGTTGCCAAAATCCTTCATGCCTGAAATGTGGATATTGGATAAGCACTTTGACACTATATATTAGCTCCAATAATTTATGGTTTGTTATCTTTTGCAGGGCATGGTCTTGGTATTTTTGTCAACCCCACCTATCCTTGCCAATAGAACAGGCACATGTAAACGGTTAGAGATGGAATGTGTCGGGCACACGCAGAGAGTTCTGTTCTACATTGGCATGCCATTGGTAGCTGTCGGAATTTCTGGTTACACAGCCTCTCTCCAACCCTTCTTTGAAGAGCAGTTTCCAGAGCAACATGTCCATAGATTTACTGGAGTAAGTTCGTGGCAATTCCTGGGTTTTTGTGTTGTGGTTATTACTACATTAGCGGGAGCTATTGGACTACCATACATAAAACCGTGGCCTATACGCTTTGGAATACCAGCAATTTTCACTGTTATAGGGATGCTTTTCTTTCTCACTGGGTTCTGGACATATGAGATTAGTCCCAGTGTAGGGAGTCCGGTATCAAACGTGTTCAGGGTGTTTTTCGTCTTCTTTACCAAGATGTGCAAGTCATTTAATGGTGTGCAGTATAAGCAAGATCCAAGTAATATACGGCAACCTACACCTACTTGTTGTCTCAGGTTTGTAGTCATCTAACTCCTATCCTATGCACTTTGTATATTGAGTTGAGTACTGATACTCAAAAGTCAATATTGGAACAGTTGGAGATTCAGAAAACAAATCATGATTTATACATGACAAAGTATTTGCATAATACTGTATAATTTCCGTTCATGTATTGGTCCTCGAAGAAAAAAGAGTACTAAAAAGTGGATCTAATTCCATTATGTGATTCAGGTGGCTGGAAAAAGCGGCAATGTACAGGGAAGGCGATGATGTCGACAACGAGTGGAAAGTTTGCACAGTAGCAGAAGTGGAAGAAGCGAAGATTGCTGTTCGTATGATCCCAATGTGGATGCCTTTTATTGTCTGTGGCATTGTATCATCTATTGGGAACACTTACTTTGTCGAACAGGCAAAAAACTTGGATCGCACAATTGGCATATGGAAAAATGTTCCTCTTCAGATCTTTCTATTGCTTTCCAGTGGCTTTATGGAATTCTTTAACTATTTTGCGAATTGCTTATTATATTCAAAGGACGCAGGTGGTACACGTAATGTACCTCGTGGAGGTAAAAGACCTAGTTATGGCATTGTTGTTGCTATGATATTCTCGATATTGTGCTGTATAACAGCTGCCAAATTCGAGGAAAAGAGACTTCATGTTATTAGAAGTAAAGATCTATTGGACAAGCCGGATGATGATATACCCATGGCAGTATACTGGCTGCTTTTCCAGTTTTTCCTACTTGCAGGGCTTAATTCATTCATGCAAAAGAGCGTTGTTGCATTTTACGCAGGTCAGGCACCTGAGACCATGACAAATTATCTTGGTCACTTCACCAGGGGAGTATCAGGTCTTGGATTCATGTTCAATGTGCTTACAGTTTTTTTGGTGGGTAAAATTAGTGCAAGTACAGGGAGACGAAATTGGTTTCAGTTTACGTTGAACAGGAGTCGTTTGGATAAGTACTATTGGGTGCTTGCTGCTCTGAGTGCAGTGAACTTAGTGATATTCATCATGGTGGCATCACTATACAGATACCAAAATTTGGAAGCGAGGCATGGACGAGGTGATGATGTCGGAGGCAGAGCATTTGAAGCTCCAATTGAAGGGCCTCCAGAAGAAAACAATTGATAACAGAATGGCTGATCTTGCTGTGAACAGAACCAATCTTCTGGGACTTGTTCCTTGAATGGGGAATTGGTAACACTTAAAACACTACATGCAGATTATTTTCTATGTAAACGTTTGGATTTGTGTCAAATTTAATGAACTGAACAAAATTTGATTCAATCTTATTGAAACACAAAAAGCATTCACAAGAAGCAGGATGATCTCTACCAAGTAACAGAACATCTACTTGTTGAAATTTAACAAACTTCAATGTAGAATATAATATTAATGCTTCTTATAAATAGAAACTCAAATTTGCCAACACACATCTTAATGCTTCTTATAAATATTGATGGTAAATTCTTCAAAAAGATTTGATTTTATTAAATATTGGGGAAAGATCAAGTTCTTTCAATACAAAGGGTGTTACACTAGTCTAACGTCAAATTTCATATTCTATGGTATAAGACATTTTTCTAATACTTGTTCTTGGTTCAGGTAAAAGTTGTAGTTATGTAGTTTCTTTTAAATAAAAAAATATATTGTTAATTTAAGTATCCATCTCCAACTTTTCATTTTTCGTTTTGTTCCGTTCCAAACTTAACTTCTCATTTTATAAATGAGAAATCCATCTATTTTTATTCACATTTCTCATAATTTATTCATCGTATATACTCTAATTTATCCACACTATTTTATTAATCTATTTACTATTTTTTCCTTCCTCATATCTCGCTAATTTATTCATTACATTTTAAAATTTGTGTTCGCGCCAACATGTAACTGAATTCAAGAGTGGAATCGATTTTTAAAATATTAAAAGCTATCACAACTCCGTTGTAGTCTAGTTGGTCAGGATACTCGGCTCTCACCTGAGAGACCCGGGTTCAAGTCCCGGCAACGGAATCTTTTTAGCTCTTTTTTTTCCTCGTCTTGAAAATGACATCTGAAGTCTGAACGAAGTCTTCAAACTGAAATGCAGTAGAACATAGGAAGAAGCTGAATTAAACACAAAAGAGATTCTAAATAAACATACAGTTCACTTTCACATGACTATAAAATGTTAAGAGGATATAAGATTCAGAAGAGCCTAGCAGCTAGCTTATATACTACTGAGTAACGATGGGCATCGTATCGATAGCTAGCTTATTTAACCAAATCTTCTCAGTCTAAGGCTGTGATTTCAGGATTTTGTTCTTGAATTGGCATCAAAGTTCAACTAGAAAGAGACTAGTATATATGGAAAGAGCTGCTTTTGATGATGCTTACACTAGATATCTCCCTCATGAAAGCCACTTGCATACGAACACTCCAACAACAATATCTCCCTCTTATATGAATGACTATGATGTAACTTAGATTCGAACAATCCAACGATCCAACAATCCAACAAACAAGAAAGGTATTCCAACTTGAAGAAAAATTTAGTTTTTCTTTGTTTGAATGTGTTGAAGGCATGTATACTGGAGTTCTATATTATCATACTTGTTATTGATTGAATACTTAACTTTGAGACTGACTTTGTAGGATAATGATATGGTTGGAAATTGGAACAATAAAGAGTGACCACAGTGTAACTAATGTAAATGAAGAAATGATCTACAGAAAATCTAACTTTATTCAACAAAGTGTTATACTTGTCTGAACTGAAACATTGAAGGGGGCAACATATGTTGCTCAAAGTACTGCACCCCACAAAACCCTCAACAACAGATAATAAACCTAAGACGACGAAGTAAATAACTGCATTTACAGCATCATCTTGTTGCAGATTAGTCACTCATCCAAAGCTCCATTTAGAATTCTGCATTTAGCAAAAAAACTGCAGGTGCGGTTTTAGCAGCATGTCCATACTTAGACATAGAGTACTTTTTGTGGACACCAGTTAGCTTTCCTGTTCCAGATTTTTGATGGAATGCCACCATCTGTTTTGCACATTCCCTGCAACACCAAATATACACAAATCGTATTATTATTTCAATAAGCAAAACGAGAAGTAGCTTGTATACTTCTCACTTGTAGTACTATATACTCACATTAGCTGATCTTCAGAATAGCTTGTATGCTTCTCACTTGTCCTGCTCCACTGCATACACCCGTTGAGAGTGCATTGAGCTGTAAAGATTGCAGCAGCTGCTAGCATTGAAGGTGGGAATTTCAGCATATCATACTCCACAAGGCACAGCTCAATGATGAAGAAGGACAACATCTCCAACTAGTTCAAGTTCAAGCAAAATATCACACAATCAGCATAGTTTCACAATCGGTTATTATTATATATATTGGCATAACTACATGCTTTTAGTGAACTGTAAGGCACTCTCTTATTCAGCAATACCTTCTTGTCAGATTGAGCAGCTTTGAGAAAACGCCTCATGAACACATATGGGGTTGGTACAGAAAGATTGAACTGTAAGGTATTCACCATTAATTTTTCCTACAAGCAAGCAATCAAACAATTAGAGAAAGCATTAAAGAAAAAGCAGCACTTAATTGAATTGAAATGGTCTTAACAAGAATACCATCTCGAGTACTTCCTTTCGACAATAAGCTTTGTCAGAGATCAATATAAGGTCCTCAACCACAGGGACAGAAACTTCTTCGTACTTGCATGCCAGAAGCATGGCCGTGACTCCAACTAGTTGAAGCTTCTTTCGTGCAACCGAATGCACAGCCAAAAAACGGTCAATGAGATTGACAGTTAAGTATAAGGTCTCCTCCATGAGCTCGAACTTGTAATGTACCTGTGCACATTTCAGAATTTCAACTATAGGGTTCGGAAAGAACCTTAACAATAGAAAGCATTTTGATCTGGTAATTCGTTTACCTCAATAAGCCAATCAATGAGGATACCTCTCATCCTATCATTGATGTCGAATTGCTGCTCCATATAGCTCGGAGAGACACAACCGAGATTCTGTAGTTTGTATATAACGACATTAAACACAAAGCCGCAAATAGATAGTGTTGGTAGTCAGTTAACTAGTAAAACTATCTTTAAAAAGTCCACTTAAACTATCTTATACATGATCTAGTACAGAATATAGCATCAAATTTGTGACATTGTTCAATTACTATTCAAATGTTCATGGAAGGTCATGTATCCAATGAAATGGTTAATTAAATGCTACAAAGACCTCTGAAGAACAGAAAAGGGATACATAATCAGAAATATCACCTCAGTCTTCTTATAATGTGCATAGACATCTTCGATATACTCCGTCACAGCTAATGGATTGTTCTTATCACAGCTATCAATGTCGACTATCGGCTCGTCCTCATCCATGTCTTCCATCTCAGCATCCTACATCAATTATAGCATTAATAAATGTATCATGTGTGCACAATCAACCAAAATAAAAGAACAAGTTAAACAAATATGACGAAGTCCTATACCATTCGGTCAATCTCTTCCAGCATAGCTTCTGTGTGTTGCACAAACATTGGCACATCATGATCCACAGGCTTGTACTCCTCCTCCTCCGAGTCAAGAAGAACGCAATCTTCATTGCTTGGTCCTGATTTCACATGTGGCTTGACATCCTTTAGAAGTGATTGCTTCTGCTCTTTCACAGCCAATTGTGAAGCAAATTTTCTGTACAGTAAAAATCAAGAACATAAGCAAGTAAACAAGA
This sequence comes from Plantago elongata, assembly GCA_036897095.1. Lineage (NCBI taxonomy): Eukaryota > Viridiplantae > Streptophyta > Magnoliopsida > Lamiales > Plantaginaceae > Plantago > Plantago elongata. Next base: position 53,642 of record JAYMSP010000140.1, on the reverse strand, counting down.
TTACCTCTCAATAAGTTACTTTGATTAACCTAACCCTTTTGGTTTTGGTGTAGACTCTAGACAGGAGCTTAAGAAACTAACGAATTGAATGCTTTTTGAACAGATTGTCTTTCACTTTCAAGCAATCATCATATTTCTTAATGTAATCAAATATCATAGGAACTAAAAGAAACGAAAGGCTCATATCATCTCTACTACACTATACAGTCACCAATAAATTTATCATCAGAATCAAATCATTAGGTCACAATCTACTTCCAGATTCTACCTATTGAGTGAATTAGTTTCATTACAAGTAACTCATAATATTTCATTAAACAAGTCATGAAAGCAAGCAAATAACACGAAAGCTAAACAGCATACCTAGTAACAGGTCGATGAACTGGAGCAACAGGAATCTTATTACCGCAAACAGTTTTCCTAAGATCAAGCAAAATGAATAATAAGAAACTAAACAACAATGTGACAATATATTGGAAAGAAATAAAAGACCAAGTGTTCAAGAAAACTCACTCAGACAAAACCCCTCTTTTAGGAGCATCTCCTATGATGTTACTTATTGTGCTCAAAGCCCTCCTTTTGTTATCAACTGCTGCACCCAACTTCCCACCTCCCGGCCTCAACATACCTATCGAATCACCGTTCCGATATTCAGATTGCATATCATTACATATATGACTCAATCAAGAAATCAAACAGCTTATGTGTATATAACAAGAATCCCAACAAGACTCAGTAGAGATATTTCAAATCACCTTGAACTTTTGAAGACTTGATCACATTCATACCCTGAAAATTCTCCTCTGATCTTGCTCCCATTTTGAATAGACTGGCAGCTACTGCAGATTCAAAATCCAAAAAAAAAAAAAAAAAGATTTAGCCATAAACTCATAAAAGAGTGAAACCAAGGGATGAACATAACAGTAAAAACCCAGATGAAGAAATGAATCAAAATCGAAAATTGATTTCAGAAAAGTAAACAAGACCTTACACAATCAAGAAACTCTTTATCTGCACACACGCACACAAACTCCTCAAAAAATTGTGAAACAGAAGGATTGGTCTCAAAATCGCAAACCCATCAATCACATCGATTGATTGAGCAGTGAAGAGAGTGTGAATTCTTGAAGAGGGGTTTGAATCGATTAGAGGAAAGGAGAGCGAGATAATTGTTCTGACAAAACGCTAGATGCTATTTGTGGTTTTAGTTTCTTGGTTTATGAATAAGATTTGAAAACAACGGCTAGTAAAATTGGGCCGTACGATGAAACGATGCGTTCTTTCGCTTAACGGTTCTTTTTCTTTTCTCTCTTTGCACTTTTGCTACCCCATGTGCTTTGTATTGATGGTTTTCAAAACAAATCATTAGTATTTCATTAAATTCCATGCCTGTGAAGTCATGTTTGATTAACTCCTCTTAATTTAATTTTTATCATTATTCGGTTTGACTCGTGAAGTAGTTAATAGTAATCAATTTATCGATTAGGAATTTATTCAATTCAGTCCATTTCATTTTCGTACATACATAACTCGTTATTTTCAGGATAATGACATGATTGTTACTATGGTGATTTGTTACAAGCTAAAACGGAACAGAAACATTTTGTTACATTTGAGGTATTCATGACATACCATTTCTTGACTTGGTTAAAAACCTAAATTGTGTTATATATCATGGTGTTATCTCAATTTATGTTTATATGAGCTGAGAAAGAGGAGTCCATGTTACATCTTTATTGTAATTCAAAATCACAGCCATGATAAATTTGTTAAAGTTGACTCTCTATGTAGGCAAGAATTGGTAAGTTGCATCGTAATTGTTAACAAGTTTATTGTACAACAACATTCAATTCATTTGATTATTGGTGTGTATGGACCGAATCGGACTCGGATAAATTCAATTTCGGGTCGAAATGTTTGTATTTATTCAAAAATTAAAAAATTAGTATATTTTTTCTTTTAAAAATTCAAGATTTATCTAAAATGGAATCATTCAAAGTCTCTAAACAAACTAACCTCTTTACTTTCTAGCAAGATTACAATTTTAAAATCTAGCTAACTAGTAAAATGGAAGTTAAGTCACAAAACACCACTATTATTCTATGGAAGAAAAGGCAAGCTAGAGGTTCTCTTCCAGTATGAAGAGCGAGCCACCTCCCTTTCTTATGAAATGATTTTCCAAAGTTGATATAGGGATCTGATGGGCTTTCACTCAACCTATGACTTTCAAGGTGCAAGCCAATAGGAGAGGGAGGCGGTGGATGGGATGACAAGCCGTCACGGCGAATTAAGTGAACACTGTAATGATGAAGAGGAAGTTGAAATTTATGGAGAAGTGAAGTGAATTAGGGTTTGATGGTCACTTGCCTCTTTTATATGTTGATTTGGCCTGTGTTAATTAAACTCAATGTATACGTTTTTTTACTAAGTTCAGTCCAGTAATATAGTACAGTTGTTTTAATTTAATATTTCGGATTAATTCAAAAATTTACGGACGGATCGGATCGGATCGGATTCAATTCGAATTTTTCGGATTGGGAAAAGTGCGCTAATACGAAATTCGATCCTAAAACATTAGATCGGACCGGATCGATTTTTCAAATTTTCGGATTGATTTTTCAGATTCGGACTATATACACACCTCTATAATGTGTGCAACAAACATGTTGATTTTATATAATTGGAATTACTTATCATCGGTGTTAAACTGAAACTAGAATAGAAACTTATCAAATAAATTTACACTGGAGAAGATTATAACATTTATATAAGAGGATTAATTTTGCCAAAAGATCAAGGAAAACTTCATATAGATAGCTTTCCCCTCTATAAAAAGGCTAATCTAATGATGGTGGTTTGGTTTTGAAATATTGCAGGGAGCGTAGACATTATGTTAAATGAGAATAAGACCTTCACCTCACAAATTTTCATCCTTTTTACCTATAAACTACACCATAACGGCTCCTCCCCACCTACATGACTTGATCTTATTTTAATAGTTACTTCTAAAATCTTAATGTCATTTATCTTTAAAAATATATTTACGTCTGGATTAAAAGTGTGCAAAAATAGATTAATGTATGTATGGAGGAAGATAAAATTCCTAATAAAAAAGACAAGAGACTTGTAAAATTTAATTATAATGTTGTTTTCAAATATTAACCTTCATAGTGCAAATGTATAGTAAGAAAAGCTACGATGGAGCTAATCCTAAGACTACGGATCTACCACACTAATCCTAATCAATAGGAATGTAATTATTGGAGTTAGGAATGTAATTATTGGAGTGTAAATGTAAATGATTAGATCTTTTATCTTTTTACATAAATTCGAATTTTCAGATGAAATGAGTTTTTATCAGTGTAACTCAGACTCATATGACGGATTTATATAAATATTCCACCTTATGATATACTGTTCATGACCACTTACTTACCACTATTCTTATCTCCTTCAAACTCTCTCTAGCTACCATTCCTTTTGACTGGGAGTACAATAAATTACAATGCCTAAACATAGTTAATGAAGCTAATGCGATTGCCACCCAAATAAAGAACAAGTTTTGCAGTGTTAGATAACATTATAAAATGGACACTTTTGATGTGAGAATATTCTGCACATTTTGCAACGAATTGACCAGTTTTCCTAAGGTTCCGTCCTGACTCCTGAAAATAAATTAACTACTGCTAATTCACACTATGATCAGTGATTAGTGACGGTAGATAATTCCAAGAAAAAAAAATGAAAAAAAAAAGAAACAAGTTATAATAATTCTTGATACTAGTACAGTCTAGAACTAGTATAGTTTATTTGTCTAATTTGAACGAAACAGTTGATTTTTGGTCCTGAACAAAATAACATAAGCTGACAGTGGGTTGGCTAGCTGTATGTATAATTGCTCACTGCAAAATGTGCAGGGCACATTGCCCTAAACAAGAATGCCGTTGCAGCGTATAGTTAATTTTCTCACAGGTCCACAAATCATTAAATTTTGAGATATTAGCTGACATTATATTTCTTTATCTTGCACAATGGCTCCCCTAATTAACTTTTTCCTAGAACTATAAAACTGCAGGCCCTTCGAATGGTCGTTTCATTGCCTCAAACCAAATCCCATTTCATAGATGTCAATGTGTTTTGCAATGACACGGTAACAGGTGATCTTTAGAATGTTTTTTATTCATATAGTATGTTCGAAAATTCGTAATCATTATCATTTAGGTGAATACTAAATAAACTTTTAAACTTGCATAATAGATTGAATTATTTTTAGAGTTTTCGTGTTAGAAGTGATTAGTGAGTTGAAAAAATGTAACAATGTAGACTGGAGTAACCACCTACCAAGAATTTAAGCTACTAATTCAGTGTGAGTCTATTTTGAATTTTGAGTAGAAACTAAGTCACATGATCAGTTGAAATCGATGCTCTCCAGCTTCAGTTTCTGTCTCTTGGTAAAAGTGTTCAACTTTAAAAATTGTGGTAATTGTGTTAACTTATAAAGTCGTGGTAAATGTGAAGGAAACTGATTAACACCAATGTTAGTAGCTATATTTGAAATTAAAAAAAGCCATTTAACTTGTCACTGAATATGAACTTGGTGAAAATTAGGTGATGCACCTAGCCTACTGTCATTTGGTTGTTTTGATATTTACATTTACCCATAATTGGAATAATATGCCGAATTTATCATATAAGATTGTATTATCTTCAACTGATATTTACTGAACTGGACTGGACTGAACTGAAGTAATGTATAAATTATAACTAAATCGAGCTGAACTTAACTGCACTGAACTGAACTGAAATGACAAGTCCATCATTCAGCAACCGCACTAGACCATGTAACACCGGTTGTGTCGCAAGCTTATAATGACGAATTACCATAGTATAGTTGCTTTCATTTTTTTATCAAGTCGAGTAATGTTTGTATACCGGGAAGCAAACCTACTTGTGAAACCTAGGGTATTGATCAACAATTAAACAAATTTTAGCATATAGTTGTAATTTAGGAAACAAAAGCCATATATAGTACAGAGGATTTGAACATTTTGAAATTGTGATTCAAAGTTAGTTATGAATTAAATTGAGAAACTAACGAGCTTTTTCTCACAAACCCGCGAAAAATAATCCGCTCAATTCAACCACCCATCTGCAATCAAATCCGAGAAACCTGCAAACAACACCAAAAAATCACAAAAAGAAGAGTAATCCATCATATTTCCATGCACATGGTTTAGGTTTAGGGTTTTCTTTTCTCCTTCCCATTTTTCGATTTCTTGTTAATCCATTCAATTGAGCATACAATTGATCTGTGGTGGCAGGAAGAACAAAGAAGGGGATTAAAAACCTATGGAGGATGATCAGAAGTCTGTTTCCAACCACGGTAGCCCTACGGCTCGAAGGGATCACCTGGTTGGAGAAATCGCATGCATTATCGAGTCTGTCAAGACGATTGGTGAATTCAGGAAGACGCAGAGGAAGGAATGTTTGAATCTCGTCAGGAGGTTGAAGCTTTTTTCGCCCGTTCTGGATGGAATTAGGGATGTTGATAGGACGATTCCTAATTCGGGGATCGAATGTTTGAGGAGATTGCACAGGGCATTCCGTTCGGCTTTGAAATTGTTGAAGATGTGTCATGCTGGCAGCAAAATCTATCTGGTTGTTATTGCAATGCATTTTCCTTTTCTTTTTTTCTAAGCTGCTGAGATTTCTGGGGATGTTAATTTGGCTGTTGGATGTGCAGGTTTTGGAAAGTGAGGCAATGAAGGTTCGTTTTCATTCGGTTTATGATAAGATAAGTCAAGCTTTGAAGGGGATGCCGTATGATGAGCTTGGAATATCGGACGAAGAGAAAGAACAGGTAGATTACTTGAATGAATGCAAGTCCTGTTGTTGTTAGTACTATGTAGTATAATGTGATATATTCACCGATCACAACGACGAATGCAAGTCTGTTGGTGATAATGTGGTTCAACGTGAAAGAGTCATCAAACAGTATTTTGAATCCAGATTAATCCTCAAAAAACACACAGATAGCAATGAGCCTTGAATGTCTTCTGAGATGTACCATAATGCCAGAAGAGTACTTGACGCATGTTATCAGCAACTTTTGCCATATTCCATGATTCGTTTTCTGTTGCAGCCAAACCGAATATTCACATGTTTTCAGAAACTCTGCACCAAAATTCCTTTCTTTGCAACCGCAGGAAGAGTTTTCAGCACTATTCTGGTGCAGAGTTTCTGAAAACATGGGAAATATGCATGCATGCAACCTAAGTAATAAGGGTGGGTAGTGATGCCCTTTCTATACATAGATAACTAAGGTTTTGTGCAATAAATTGCAGATGGAGTTGCTCCGAGTGCAACTAAAAAGAGCCAGAACACGAACGGACACACAAGACATGGAGTTGGCTATGGATTTAATGGTGGCCTTATCCACGAATAATGACCGAAATGCAAATAGTGCAAGTATAGAAAGGCTAGCTAATAAGCTTGCCTTGCGTACAGCCGAGGACCTGAAGACAGAAACTGTAGCTATACAAAAACTAGTTAAAGAGAGACGGGGACACAATGCAGAGAGCACTCAACAGATTCGATATCTTTTGAGTAAATTCAAGCAGGTGGCAGGTATTGTGGAAAATGACACCCAAGATGAGCCAAAAGAACCTAAGCCAATTCCAAAGTTGCCTGCCTCTATTCCTAATGAATTTTTATGCCCAATCACGTTGGAGATTATGACGGATCCAGTCATTGTTGCAACAGGACAGGTAAATAACTATGTTGAGGAAGAAAATCACTTTAAATCTCATGGACTTTTGTTCCAAGGATTGCCTGTTAAATATGCAGATTGCATGATCTGACCCAGTAATGATGAGAATAGCTATGCTGAATTTCCATTTTCTTTTGTACGTAGACGTATGAAAGGGAGAGCATACAACAGTGGCTGGATTCGGATCACCGGACTTGCCCAAAAACTGGACAAGTTTTGGCACACTTGTCATTAGCCCAAAACTTTGCTCTCAAGAATTTGATTCTACATTGGTGTGAGAAGAACAACTTTCCACTTCCTATAAGGGAGAAACTTGTAAGTACAGGAACCCCCTCTCCTGCTACTACTACAGCTAATGATAAAATCTTGGGTTTGGTGCAAAACTTATCTTCAAGTAAATTAGATGAGCAGCGAGAAGCTGTAAGAAAGATTCGTTTACTATCGAAAGAAAGCTCTGAAAACAGGATTATGATTGCTAATGCCCAAGGCATCCCGCCCCTTGTTCACCTTTTATCTTATCCTGATTCAAAAATCCAAGAACATGCTGTAACTGCCCTATTGAATTTATCCATCGACGAGTCCAACAAGAAACTTATATCTGGAAAGGATCCAATTCCTGCAATAATTGAGATATTGAATAAAGGTTCTATTGGTGCCAAAGAAAATTCTGCTGCAGCATTGTTCAGCTTGTCTATGCTTGATGAAAACAAGAGTAAAATAGGATTTTTGAATGGGATACCTTTATTGGTGGATCTGTTAAAAACCGGAACAATCCGAGGGAAAAAGGATGCTATAACGGCACTATTCAATTTATGCCTAACACACTCAAATAAGTCAAAGGCTATCGAAGCTGGGATCATTACACCTTTGCTTAAAGTACTCCATGATGAAAAACTGGATATGGTTAATGAGTCTCTATCATTATTGTTAGTTCTTGCATCGAGTCCAGAAGGGAGGCAAGAACTTGCTGATCTTCCATTTATTGAAATTTTAGTGAGTTTCATCAGAGAAGGTAGTCCAAAGAACAAGGAATGTGCAACTGCAGTTCTTCTGGAATTAGGATCAAATAATAGTAACCTGATTCTGGCTGCTTTACAGTTTGGTGTTTATGAACATTTGGTTGAAGTTTCGAATAATGGTACAGAGAGAGGACAGAGGAAAGCCAATTCAATGCTGAAGCTGATGAGTGATGCTGAACATTTACCATGATGTTACCTAATTGTAGGAAAGGAAATGGTTGCTGTAAATACAACTTGTGGAATCTTTCTGCATCTGTTGACATTTCCAATGCATGTCATGTGTTTAACTGTGAATTTAGGTGAGGAAAACGTGTTTGTTTGTAAGGTTTCTGTCTCGAGTAGGAAAATGTAACATGTTAATGTTCATGTTTTAGAAGAAACATAGATTCATATTGCATTTGCTTCATGCATTGTGTATATTTAACAAACCAATCAAAGTCCGCGTTGATTTATGAACTCTGGGTGGAGCAAACTTGAAAATACACAAGAAGAACTATATTCGTGTTTTGTTTTGAAAGAACACACAATAATTATCAATGTCTAAGATCATGCTCAACAATCAATATTTAAACAGAAACAAAACGTTTAAGACGATACCTTGTAGGAAAAGAAACTTGTCCCAGGTACATTGCCCAGAACCTGAAATCCAATGTTCCACAATACAGAACTGGAATAGTTGATGTTTTAGAAGTTGACTGGAAAAAGCATCTAAACCATGAGAATTTGGAATGACTAAAAGTTTAAAAGGCGATTAATTATCATAAGAGGCCGAAAGTGAGTCACCTTAGATTGCAGTGTATAACGGTAGGAGCCGGTTTCCGCGATCTTTTTGTTCCTCGTGTATATGCATTGCTGAAGCCACCAGTGAAGGCTAACAGGCGTAATATTATCCACACAGATTGTTCGAACAGTTGGTATGTTTCCAGTGAGGATATCCCCAAGGTTCAACAGCAACAACAAATATACAGGCATCTGGAACCTTGGGAAGTGAGTTCCATGGCTTTCCAGTTCACCAGATTCATTTTTCCCCATGTGCAGCACTACTAGGTTTGCAAATTACCCTCCTTTGGGATCACATTCTTGATTTATGTTCGGATGGCTTAAATTCCATGCCCCAAAGAGTGTACCAGGTAGATTTGAATTACACCTAAAAGCCAAGTACCTTAGCAACACTAGTTAGTCTTCGTTAGGGAACAGGTAAAATTCAATCTGATATACTTAGCACCCTCAAAATCTTGATCCCAAAAGCATGTGAGCTACTTACCATGAAGACGCACAATCCCACCCAGAATGTACAGACATCAGACAATAATTCCATCCAATTGGCATCTTGAGATGAAATATCTCTTATCACCCCGTTATAATCTCAAAATTAATCACTATTAATCACTATTTCTCACACGCCATTCACCTCTTAGGAAATCGTTGCAAAGACATGTAGTACATCTTCCCACTTAGGTTACTTCTTGCTAAAAAAATTTAAGATACCATGGTCAATAACTTATCTTTTTGCCTAATCATAAAACCACACTCATAAGACAGAAATATTGTTCCCGCAGAAGGTAAGTAAAGGACATCAGAGATAAACTCAATCAGGAATTCTGAACACAAACTTCATTAGCCGTCACCATGAGTCGCACACGGACAGTGGCGGTCACACTTAAAAGAACAGAAAACGAATGACATGAGATTTCTTACTAGACATGTACTGAGGGGCATTAGCAATAAGATCAAATGCAATACAACAACAATAGGATAATGGATTCAATTGCCATATATCACAGATATACTGCATTATCAAGACATGGTTCATTTATACAAGGATGGAAGTATAGACATATCCAGATAACAAAACAGCAATGATATCTCAGAGCTAAAACTATTTCTATTCAACTCGACGGAATACTGGACATGAGCAACATATGACTATTACAAACGAAAACTAGCGTAAGCAACTTCCCTATTCTGTAGACCACGCAGCCGTTATAGTGCCAATATAAGATGCATATTTAATAACTGACTCGAGCACCTTTTGTTGAGCAAGTCTCACTCTTCACCTTGTAACTGACGGCATTCTTTGCAAGGACTGTATCCCCAAGTATATCAATATAAGGTTCCACATATTTCTCAAAAAACCTCTTGTCAGGCATCTGGCAAAGTGCTGAAATCCTCGGCCACTTGTCAAGCATATTTCTCCTTGCCAACTCATTTAAAACTTCCAGGCGTGGCTTATACCTCTCTTCGACACTGTACGAGAGACAAATAGGGTAGCTAACAATAGTCGACAAGTCATAGTTCCCAGTCTGAAGCAAAACCTCTATAACCTTCTGCATTTTCTCCTCCGACTGCCTGAACACCTGCGGCGAACTCCTTAACATCCTCGCAACGTCGTCTTCCGAAAACCCCAAATGCTCGAAACTCTCCAACTTGCGCTTCCAAGTCTCATTTGTACAAGCCATGAATTTCTCCAGCTCAGTATCTGAAAACCCCCTTTCTTTAAGGAATGACAGCATAGAATTAGCTTCTTGACGGCTTGTGAGATCGCTCAAAGAAGCATGTTTCGCTGCTTGAAGACAGAAATGGTGTCTGTGCATCGAAACAGTCATAGTTTGCTGATTCTTGGTAGAGGTCAGAGTAAAAAAGGAAGAAACTTTGGGTTGGGAATAGAAAGATGACTTGGGGAGAAGCAAAGAGTTTGCCATCATCATAGCCAAGATAGGTTTTTTCTGATTAATTAGGGTTGCCAAGAAGCAAGAAACTGCAAATAGAGGATACAAAACAGGGAAATGGGTATCAGGAAAGCAACAAAGAAACGAAACGAATCACCAAATCCCTAGTACTAGCAGTAAACAGTAGTATCTAGAAAGAGGAAATTGAAATCATAGCTGCAAACAAAATTACAATCAACTTCAAGAACTTGAACAGGAAAGTAAACCAACCTCTCTTAATTGCTAAAGGGCGAGTCTTTAGCCTTAATAAATCACATTTGGTTGATATACTTGTTAGCCATTGTTAGACTCTGTTGTCTGGCTTGATTTGATGGTGACAAAAACCCTAACTGTAATTAGATATATGTACCCTCCTACATTTTTTGAATTACATGCTACTCCCACAATTTGATAGAATCTTTTTTCTAACCCGCTATTCTAAAACTCCAAGAACTCTATATTTTTTTATACGATATTTTTAAAAAATTTAAATTGTTACATGTAAATGAATAACAATATAACATCGCCATGTTTATATACAAAATAACATAAAAAAAAAGATTGCATCCATTTTTTGGACTATTCACATTTAAAATGACATAAGATTTAAGATAGATGAATAAGATATGATTTTGTGAAGGTATTCTAATGACGAATTTGTTGGTGGAGGAGAAATTCAACATCAACTTTACACATGAGCTATTAAATGTCATCTTAACTCAAATCATTATTAGTTTGAATTTTCCCCAATACCATATTACAAAGGTTATTAATTATCATCCTCCCTTTACAAGTCTTTATTGGAGGAGTACTTTATACGTCAAATTTAATATATCTTCTTTCAAGTGGGTCATAGTATATTGGTCTTGGAAAGTTTAATTCCTCACATTTTTTTTTAAACTGTTGTAATTACTCACTACGTATATAAAAATTATGAGAGGATTCTTGCATATACATTTTGGCATGTGCGTATTGCGACTAGATAACTACTATCAGGGGCCTTGGGGGGGGGGGGGGGGGGGGGAAGCACCCTCCAACTTCGGACATTTTTATGTAGTATTTTTGAAAATTTTGAATTTTAACCCTCATATATATTGTTTAGCCCTCTGATGTTGAAATAATGCGTATGTCCCTAACTACTATCTCTTGTTTTATTTCACATAAATCAGGTGGAAAAACAAGTAGAAAAAATAGCATATTGAAATAATATTTTGAATTTCGACGTAAATAAAAAATTATTTAAAATGTTATATTTTTACAACTAATTCATATAAAATACTATGACTTTTAAATTCTAATAAACTTTTATCTACGAATTTATAAATTAAAATTTTGTGAACACTGAAAAAAATATGATTTAATTTATATCAAAATAGATCACATTATATCACTCGTAATGATTTTTGTAACATTTGAAAAAGTTTTGAATCTTTCTATTTCGAAGAGTTAACCGAATTTGAGAATACGAGGTATATAATCAAAACATAGCTAGCGTGGGGCTATTTGTGGAAACAAAAGCATACTTCAGAAACCCAATCAGGGTTTAACGAAGGGTTCCCATATTCGAACCAGCCAGCCACTCAACCAGTACTAGCTACACACAACCATCGCCGTCTTCTTCTCGCTGCAGTACACCACCGTCTGGTTAGTTCTACACTTTTCGATTCTGCACATTCCAGCTATTATCTATGTAATTCAAATTGGGTATCTTTTCCTTTTGCCCATTTTTTTACTTCGTTTCTTCAATTTTGAGATAAAATTGTAGCTGTATTTTGCCTCTATAGCGTCCTGTACCCTGTTTAATGAGCTGCCTGTGTGAATAAACGTCTAAACATCGTTGCTTTTTGTATATTTGAGCGAAAGCCAGCTTTTTTCTTTTTGACGATTACTCTCTGTTACATCCAACGAATTACAGTACTCTATCTCTGACACTTCTTTTTTCACAGGCAGCCACGGTTATTGAGACGGTAGAATGAGGAAGAAGGTGGATGACCGGATTAGGACTCTTATTGAAAATGGCGTGAAGGCCAGGCATCGGTCGATGTTTGTGATTGTAGGTGACAAGTCGCGTGATCAGATTGTCAATCTGCATTATATGTTGGGTAATTCAGCGGCGAAGTCGAAGCCAAATGTGTTGTGGTGTTATAGGGAGGATCTTCAAATCAGTAGTCATAAGAAGAAGCGACAGAAACAAGTGAAGAAGTTGATGAGGCAGGGCTTGTTGGACCCAGAAAAGGCTGATCCTTTAACTCTTTTTCTTGAAACTACTGGGATAACATATTGCAAGTATAAAGAATCTGAGAGGATTCTTGGGAACACATTTGGCATGTGTGTATTGCAGGATTTTGAAGCTTTGACGCCGAATCTTTTGGCCAGGACTATTGAAACTGTTGAGGGTGGTGGGTTGATCGTATTGCTGATTCGTTCTCTTTCCTCACTCACTAAGCTGCATACTATGGTTATGGATGTTCATGAGAGGTTCCGCACAGAGTCACATTCTGAGATTTGTGGGCGTTTTAATGAACGCTTCTTGCTTTCGATTGCTTCTTGCAGGTCTTGTGTTGTCATGGATGATGAGATGAATATTCTGCCAATATCTTCTCATATTAAGTCAGTTGCTCCACTTCCAGCTCGAGAGGATTCTGAGGGGTTATTGGAAGCTGAAAGAGAGTTGAAGGATTTGAAGGAACAGTTGAATGATGATTTTCCTGTTGGTCCTCTTATTAGAAAATGCTGCACTATGGACCAGGGAAAAGCTGTTATTACTTTCCTAGATGCGATTCTGGACAAGAGCCTTAAAAGCACCATAGCACTTCTTGCTGCTAGAGGTCGTGGGAAGTCTGCTGCTCTTGGTCTGGCAATAGCTGGAGCTGTTGCTGCTGGGTATTCAAACATATATGTCACTGCACCGAGTCCGGATAATTTGAAAACTCTCTTTGAGTTTGTATGTAAAGGATTTGATATGCTCGAGTATAAGGAGCACTTGGATTATGACGTGGTGAAGAGCACGGACACTGATTTTAAGAATGTTACAGTGCGGTTGAATATCTACAAGCAGCACAGACAAACAATCCAGTACATTCTGCCACATGAGCATGCAAAACTCTCACAGGTTAAATTGTTGGTTATTATTGTTATTTTTTTCTAAAACTAATTACTATATTACAAGGGCTTAATTATCACTACTTCTTAACAGGTTGAATTACTAGTTGTTGATGAAGCAGCAGCTATACCTTTGCCAATTGTGAAGTCCTTACTTGGTCCTTATCTTGTATTTCTTTCGTCAACTGTTAATGGATATGAAGGTACCGGGAGGTCCTTGTCTCTAAAGTTGATTCAACAACTGGAAGAACAAAATCAGAATGCAAGCAAAAGGACAGATGCCACCCTTTCAGGCCGGCTCTTCAAGAAGATTGAACTTAGTGAATCCATTCGATATGCTTCAGCTGATCCTATCGAGTCCTGGCTTAATAATTTACTCTGCTTGGATGTCACAAGCTCTGTACCTAGTATCGGCAGTCTACCCCCACCAAGCGAATGTGATCTTTACTATGTGAACCGAGACACACTTTTCTCCTATCACAAGGACAGTGAGATATTTTTGCAGAGGATGATGGCTCTGTATGTTGCGTCTCACTACAAAAATTCACCAAACGATCTGCAAGTGATGGCAGATAATCCAGCTCACCACTTGTTTGTGCTGCTTGGTCCTGTTGACGAGCGCAAGAACCACCTACCTGATATTCTCTGTGTAATCCAAATATGCTTTGAAGGTAAACTTTCCCGTAAGTCTGCTCTTAAAAACTTATCTGATGGTCGTGGGCCCTCTGGAGATCAAATTCCATGGAAATTTTGCGAGCAATTTAGGGACACTGTTTTTCCAAGTCTTTCTGGTGCTCGAATTGTACGCATAGCCACACATCCTAGTGCGATGAGGAGCGGGTATGGTTCTGCAGCGGTTGAACTTTTGGCCAGGTACTTTTTTCTCCTTCTTCGTATGCTGGAAGATAGAATACTAATTTATATACAATGAACTGTTCTTTGTTGGTAGATTGAAAATGTTATTTCATTTTTATGGTACACATCGTGCTTGTGAGTTTGTCCTTAATATTTAATGTCTACTGCCTGTGTTGATTCATGTTGGAAAGCCGATGTACATAATGAAAATTTGGCATGCGGGAGACTTTGGTTAAGATTTTTTTTGCTGTATGGATTTTAGTAGTATACATTGTAGTTCCCGTGAGTTTTTATGAAGTTTCTTTATTTACTACTATGAGTTTTCTTAGCAGAATGGACAGTATACTTAGTGGCATGTTAAACGTAGGACACTTTTTGATATATTGCAAAAGACCCTACAAGTTATATAAATAATGCATAAGTCCTACTTTTCATAAAACTTCTTAAATTACAACATATTCGCAAATATATGAACATAGACGAATTACAATATAGGTTAATCTACAAAAAACTATGATGTCTTACAATCATTAACCATATTTTACGAATGATGATGAATCTAAGATGTTTGTATTGTTTTAATTTACAGTTGTAGTTGTTAATAATTATTCAGTTGCAGTTATATATTTAAATTAACTAAAATTACACTAATTATTTTTTTAAAAACACTAAAAATCATTTTGACCAGTACTATGTTTTTAAAAAAACACAAAAAATGATTTTGACTACAAATCATACTATTACAAAGGCGGGGGGTCTCTCCTCTTTCCTAACTGGCTTTACCTAGTACTGTGTTTGCACTTACAGAAAGCAGGCACATTGGAATCTTTCTACTCAGTTAGATTACATTGAAAGGGAACTTCTTAGGAAAGGGTTATTTATATTAGAGTCTACTAGGAGCTCGCACTTATAGCTATGTTGTACTTCCGCTATATTTCATATTCAATAATATTTAATACTCTATAGAGAAAGGTCTTACAGCTTGGAAGAAATTATTGTTTTGGTCTCCTGTATCTGGTTGGTGAAGGTTAGCTTGCAGGACTGTGTTTTTCCCATTCACCCCTAATCCTCTACCTTTAGAAAAATATGGTACTAATAGGTCTGCAGGTATTTCTATTATTGTTCTTTCATTGCCATTGATTCTCTTTTAGGATTTGTGGATTAAAGAGCAAGGTCTCTTGAAATGACTAGTAAAGGCTCTTTGAGCTCATTCTCTTTTTTAATTCTTTCCTCTTGTACTCGTTTGCCTTATACATAGAATTTCTTGTAGTGGGGTACCGGGCATCTTCCTTGAAAAGGGGGCTTGGCGTATACAAATACTGGGAGTTTAACACTTTTCTCGGGTAGCTCTGAGCTTATAGTTAGACTGAATTATTTATGGAAACACTGTGTCATAGAAATATCTTAAAGAGCGTGGAGCAACGACTTCAGATTAAAGAGGTCATGAAGAAGAAATCCTATCACTGACAAGCATTACACCTAAACAGCCTTCTGTTGGCAATCACCAGGAAGCGCTAGGTCATCAAAGGGGCTTCTTAAGTTATGATAAAATCAGAGCTAACACCTAGTCAGTCACATACAAAAGGGGTATTTCCTACTTCTTTGGGCTTATCTATTTCCACAGGGCATAATCACGTACTACAGAATGGCAGGGGGTGTAGTGACTAACACAAGGGGCTCTGATTTATTCCTTTCTTGTTACTCTTAAGATATGTGTACTAATATAGTAATATTTATATTTCACATTTGAGTACAGAAGGGTTGCATAGGCTTTAAAGGGAAGCAGCCCTTATGGCTGCCAAGGCTGCTGGACGGGCAAGCATGTGTCCGGCAGCCTTCTCCGATCTGGAGCTTCAGCTCCATCGGAACAAAGCTGTGGATCGGATCGGGAGCTCCCTTCTTCTGATCTGCAGCAAATTGGAGCTGGAGCGCCCTTGCAGATCAGATCAGGAGCAGGCCTGCTCCGATCTTCTGTTGCTTCCTCCCATCTGCAGCAGATTGGAGAAGATCTGCTGCATATCGGATCCTCTCTGGTGATCGGGTATTGTTGGTGATAAAGTTCGTTCTTCGTGTTTTTCATAGATTTTTTTTATTTGGACGTGAAATTAATTCGAGTAAACTCGTTTTAATGTTTTCAGGTAAAATTCTAATTTTTTAAAGTAAAAGTAGTATTTTGTAAATTATTATAATGTTGGTATTATTTGCAATATGTAAAAAAAGTGTCCTGCGTTTAACATTCACGTATACTTATTATTTACTACTAAGATTTTTCTTCGCAGAATGGTCAGAGTATACTTAATATTTACTACTATGAGTTGTCTTGGTAGAACAGTATGCTTACAATGAGTTTTCTTGGCAGAATGGACAGCACTGTATACTTATTATTTACTACTACTCCGTATGAGTTTTCTTGGTTTTATGTTAATGTTCATGTTTTAGAAGTAACATTGATTCATATTGCATTTGCTTCATGCATTGTGTATATTTAACAAACCAATCAAAATCCAGGTACTTTGAGGGTCAACTGTCCCCTATCTCTGAAGTAGATGAAGAAGAAAATACAGATGATGGCCATGGTAATGCTATTGAGGCTGCAGAGAAGGCTTCTCTACTGCAAGAAAATATCAAGCCGAGAACTGACTTGCCTCCCTTGCTTGCACCACTTCGTGAGAGAAAACCAGAAAAGCTCCATTACCTCGGTGTGTCTTTTGGCCTTACTCAGGACCTCTTCCGGTTCTGGAGGAGACATAATTTTGCACCATTTTATATTTGCCAAGTTCCCAATAATGTTACTGGCGAATACACTTGCATGGTTCTGAGGCCATTAAATAATGATGACATTGAAGCTACTGGATCTGATCAATTGGGGTTCATCAGTCCCTTCTATAAAATATTCCGGAAGAAGTTCACCAAGTATTTGGCTCGGGCTTTTCGTAACATGGAATACAAGCTTGCCATGAGTGTGTTGGATCCAAAGATCAGTTTCTCTGAGGTGGATCCTACCTTGTCCTCATCCAGTGAATCTTTGAGCTCTATTAATGAAATCCTATCATCCTCTTTGGAAACCTTGGAAGCATACACGAACAATCTCGTGGATTATCACATGACTGAAGATTTCGTGGATGATCTTGCCCGGGCATACTTTTGGGAGAAGATTCCAGTGCCACTTTCATATGTCCAGGCTTCTATTTTGCTTTGCATGGGCTTGCAAGGAAAAGATATCGATTCCATTGAGAAAGAGATGAAGCTAGAGGGATCTCAGATATTGACTATGTATAAGAAAGTCCTGAAGAAGTTTTACAAGTACTTGAGCCGTGACCCACCTACAGGAACAAATTCTGTAGCTTCTCGTCTGAATGATATGGAAGCTCATCCTATTTCTGTGGATGAGGATCTTGAAGCTGCAGCAAAGCAAGTTGAGAAAGCTGGTGGAAATTTCATTGCTTCTGGTGGTCTTGTTAGTCTAAAATCTGATAGAAGCGCGGAGAAGGAGGTGAAAAAGAAGGATAACAAAAAAAGTGAGAAGAAGAGAAGTAAACATGACAGCAATTCCAAATCCAGTAAGAAAAGGAAGTCCTGATTCCGAATACTCTCTTAGTTTCATTTTGCATTTTTGAAGAATTGTCATCACAAGTAACTTTTATTTAGTTATACTTTGAACAATGTACTGTATCTCATCACAGTAGACTGGAGTTTGATTTGGTTTCAATAGATTTATGTTATCTGGAACACCTCCTTTTCTATTTAAAAGTGAATTTCTTAGTTGTTTACTGGATTCAGGGTTCTGAGTCAAATTTCCAGTTTCTGAGTTTTAACTGTGTTTGTGTAAAACCTGTGCTGATGTTTATTAGTAAATGCAGTGTGGGGTTAAATGGTTTACTTGAGTGAATTGGTAAGCTGGTAGGCAGCCTATTCCTTTTCAACTTGATTTTTTTGCTTCTGGAGCAATATAACAAAAAACAATTTGCTGTTTGGCATTTTAAACTCATCGCCTCAGGATTCAGCAAGAATGTTTTCTATTCTGAATTCAATGTATATCATGTTCGTTTATATTTAGGCATTTGTGAATGATGTAAATATGCTGCCATGTTTGTGTACTGTGTGTTAATATCGTTTCTACTTGTACAAATATTCAACATCTATTCACAGAATCAAAGAGCCATACATGGATATCTAAGCACCTTGGCCAGAAGCTACATAACCTGCTCCCCTCTGAATCACAAATATCACATGAGTTCCACAAAGACATATCATTGCCTTCCAGGTTCTGCGACCAACATTAAGTGATCGAGACGACGTCTGGTCGACAACTTTAGTTCGGAAAATTGGGTTAAAAACATCTAAAAAAATCACAACTTAATATTTTAATTTTATACAATCCCTAATTGAGTTAGCATTTCCATTTTAGAATTACTTTCATCAATTTCTAACAGTAAATCTGAAGCCCAATCCAATCTGTTTGTCTCAACTCTGTCCGATAAAAATGACTCTTTGTAGCCTTTACTTCTGCATCAGAGATATATGCAGCTTGAGCATAAAACACGACTACACCGGCAAGGATGATTCAAGACACCACTGTAATTCTAATATGCGAGGTCCATGAAAACGACTAAGTATTTGGTGAGATGGTCTTATGAAGATACTAAAAGAGACGGACACTAGTGAGACCATACACTCGCAAGTCACGAGTAGCGATCCCACGTGGTTGTTCAGTTTTAACATAATATTTTACTAAAAACGATAACACATTGCGAAAATATCGACTGCTCACACGTATTATGACACTAGTATTCTATTAAATTTTTAATCGTCATTTTTATTAAGCTCAATAATTACTCAGAA
Source organism: Plantago elongata (assembly GCA_036897095.1). Lineage (NCBI taxonomy): Eukaryota > Viridiplantae > Streptophyta > Magnoliopsida > Lamiales > Plantaginaceae > Plantago > Plantago elongata. The sequence goes on along the minus strand of JAYMSP010000140.1, from coordinate 34,347 downwards.
TACATCGCACAATGTAATAATGTACACATCTAATTCTACAATTTACGCATATAATTAATACTCATGTTACATCTGTACATCTCTACCAAAATTATTACATGATCTTTATGCAGTCAAGTGTTTGTTTAGTAGCCAATTAAAATTACCAAAATTTGATTAACAATATTTATTTTAACTTAATTTTCATAATTTTAATCGATTGGAAAACGTCCATAATTTTTTGTCCAACCAGAAACCAAACACCATGACCACTTCTAGTCTTCTACAATCCCAAAGGTGATATAAATACACCAAACACTCATGTCAATTGTTTAAATTAGAAACCAGAAAAAAAAAAACAGTGTGGAGAAAACAATTTGAGAAATGGAGAAATATGCAGGTGTGGGCCCAGAAGGGTTAAGGCCCATGCTAATCTTATCAACCCAAGAGGCATATTCCAACTAAAATCTGCATTCACACTGGGCTCATAAACAGTCCAAATTGATTTTCTTGATCCATCACACAAATCGAGGCCGGTGTATACGTGGCAAGATCTTATTGGTCCGATCCATATGAGGCACATAGCCAGCTCGAGATAAACTCCAAAACTTGGATAAGGAGTCCTCAATTTCTCATCTCCTCAAATAATCAATTTTTGCACATTATAGAATGTAGATAGAACGCCATAGTATTAAAAATTGCTCTCTCTTAGATCATTCTAGATTTTGGTTTTCGTGTTAAGAATTTCACCACAAAATTATCTTTAATATATCTTTTTGAATATGACGATCTTTAATATATCATTTTGAATTTAGTAATCTTTAATATATCATCAAATATTATGATCGTGTTTCGAAAATATGTCATTATATATATACTCATCACGTATAATACTTTACTCATTCTTTTAAGAAAAATACGACACTTTACTTAATAGTTAAGCATGTAAATATGTTAACATATAGTACATAATTACTTTATATACACATGTCAAATAAACACGAGGTTCTCACATAATTATATTCACTTATATTTTTTAAATAATAAAATCATCAAAAGCATACGTTGTTATATGTATCTTATCCTATTTATGTATGGTCACTTAAGTAAATTGAAATTTCCAATCATTAATAACTTTTATTTTTGATAGTTATAAAATTTAACTTTTTAGTTCATACCAATGTGCGATAAAATTTAGAATAGAAGATTCGTGTCGGAGTGTTAGTCACGTTTTAAAAATTAAGATGAAGTCGTCTTTGAAAAGTAAATAAATTATGATGAAGGCATTTTATGTTAAATCAATCACAAGAAAATACAAAATAGTCAAAGTGACTCAACCAACCACAACCATATCTTTCGGAAGCAAAACTTGTTACCAATTAAGTTCCATACTACTCCCTCCTACGTAGCTTACTTCTAAAACACATAAATTAAATATTTCAATAAAAATAAAAGAGATTTTTATTATCAAAAATAAAACCACGTAGATGAAACGAATATCGAAAGAAATTTTCTCACATTAATAATGTAGAATCATATTTTCTTTTACAATATACCATCTACAATATAAATATAATGACACCATGTATTTACTTTCAAACTTCACATGATACAGTTTACTGTATATTAGATAAATATTAAATATTTACTTGATGTTTGATCTGATATATTTACTGGAGTTTTTCCACAAACATATGCTAAAAAAGAAAATTACTGAAATAATAATTTCTTGTTGATCAGGATAATATTTTCTTATTTATAGCAGTGGTGTATTAATAGAATAGCGAGCCAAATAAATCGTGATCCCACATTCATATTTATCCTTATTAGTTTATAAAAATATATATATAAGTAATTCTACAACACTGATCATCTACGACACACGCTCATCACTTTTCTCCCAAAAACCAAAAACTCAAAAAAAAAAAAAAACTCTCTCCGGCTAATTATCCTTCTCTCGCCATGGATCCCTACAAGGTACCCACCTTTTCTTCGATTCACCTCTCTATTCGTTGATTGGTTCTTTTTATTTCAGTTTAAATCGTTTCTTTAATCGAAGAAGATTGAAAAAACCTTTTGATTTCTAGTTTTGTAGTGTTTATCGAGCTAGGGGAATGTGGGTGTGTTAGATTTGATTAAAATTTTGCATTTTGTTTATCTTAAGATTGATTAATCGTGCTTATGCAAGCCAATTCTAGTTTTGCATTTTGTTTATCTTAAGATTGATTAATCGTGCTTATGCAAGCCAATTCCAGTTTTTTATTGAAGGAGCTTTTGTTTTTAGTTTAAGAGTGTTTGATAGATGGGAAAAAGTAATCGGGTTTGATTTGAGGGGAGTATGCATTGTTTTTATGTTAAACTTTGTGTTTTTGGTTGAATCTTGGTGTTTGACTGTTTGATTGTGGGATTGTGCAGTACCGACCCTCGAGTGCTTTCAACTCACCTTTCATGACCACAAATTCTGGAGCTCCGGTGTGGAACAACAACAACTCTATGACTGTTGGAACTCGAGGTAATTCCCTTTCGATTTTGCCATGTGGTTGATGTAGAAGAAATCTTTGTTGAGTAATGGAAATTTATGGGGAAATCGTGTTACGTTAATTGAGTAATTGTTTTTCGTATCCAATAAGAGTATTAGAAATATTAGGTTAGTGTAGTGGCAGAAATATTAGGTTACTGTAGTTTGTGCTATTCTTTTTCTCACCGGCACTCATTTGAAAGGCTTTAGCATCTGATGTGAGTCGTGATCAAGCTGAATTAATTTTGACTGGTATGTTGTACGATATGGTTCAATGGATAACTTTGCTGGTGTTTGAAAGGCTTTAGCTTCTGATTGAGTCGTGATCAAGCTGAATTAATTTTGACTGGTATGTTGTACGATATGGTTCAATGGATAACTTTGCTGGTGAAGATCACCTTTTGTGTTTGCTTCTTCGAAGTTCTGTTGGTCAGTTGTTTACGTGTCTCTGTGTGTGTTTCGTATCGCCAAGAAACATTTTATATTTTTCGTTATGTTTACAACCTTGAGGCTATCTAACACCTATTGCTCATGTATACGGGAGTTGAATCCATGCAATGAGTGTAGAATTGATTTGTTGACCTGGATAGCACTCCCTCAATGTTATTAATCACAACATTACTGTTATTTATAGGTGTAGCTCGTGCATGACCTAGTATTATTATTGAATGTTATCTGTACTCAACCAAGTTGAGGCTTTGGGTTTTTAATACCAAATGTTACTTGCAGGCCCCATTCTGCTTGAAGACTATCATTTGGTGGAGAAACTTGCTAATTTTGACCGTGAGAGAATTCCAGAACGTGTTGTGCATGCTAGAGGTGCTAGTGCCAAGGGTTTCTTTGAGGTCACCCATGACATAAGCCACCTTACATGTGCTGATTTCCTCAGAGCCCCAGGTGTTCAAACACCAGTCATTGTTCGATTTTCCACTGTCATCCATGAACGTGGAAGCCCTGAAACTATCAGGGACCCTAGAGGTTTTGCTGTGAAATTCTACACCCGAGAGGTAGTTCCATCTCCTTTTCTCTGTTCAAGACTCTAAGTTGCATAATTTTTTTAGTGTCCGTACAGCTCCATTAAAAAATAAGGGGGTACAATTTTAATCATATTTAAGATTTGATTTGATAGCCTTTACATTTTATTTGTCTAATTTATGCGGGTACTGTTTGGAATCATCTTTAAGGTTTTAGTCAGTAGCCGTTGCAGTTGTTTGTCAATTTGTTTTTCTTCCATTTGTTGAATCAGAGTGGAGTTTTACATATAGTTAACTGTAAAGACTAATTTATATCTCTTTTTCATGGATGCAGGGAAACTTCGATTTGGTTGGAAACAACTTCCCCGTCTTTTTTATCCGTGATGGAATGAAGTTCCCTGATATGGTGCATGCCTTGAAGCCAAACCCGAAATCCCACATTCAGGAGAACTGGAGAATTTTGGACTTCTTCTCTCACCATCCAGAAAGTTTGAACATGTTCACTTTCCTCTTTGATGATGTTGGTATTCCACAAGATTACAGACATATGGATGGATCTGGTGTCAACACCTACACTCTAATTAACAAGGCAGGGAAAGTACACTATGTGAAATTTCACTGGAAGCCAACTTGCGGTGTGAAGTGCCTGCTGGATGAGGAAGCTATCAAGGTTGGAGGAGCTAATCACAGCCATGCTACACAGGATCTCTATGACTCAATTGCAGCAGGGAACTACCCTGAGTGGAAGCTATTTATTCAAACAATAGATCCTGATCATGAGGACAGATTTGACTTTGACCCACTTGATGTGACCAAGACATGGCCCGAGGACATATTGCCGCTGCAGCCAGTTGGTCGCATGGTTTTAAACAAGAACATTGATAACTTCTTTGCAGAGAATGAACAGCTTGCTTTCTGCCCTGCCATCGTTGTGCCTGGAGTTTATTATTCTGATGACAAGCTGCTCCAAACTAGGATCTTTTCTTACTCTGATACTCAGAGGCACCGTCTGGGGCCAAATTATCTGCAGCTCCCAGTTAATGCCCCCAAAAATGCCCACCACAATAATCATCATGATGGTGCCATGAACTTCATGCACAGGGATGAGGAGGTATGCTCTGTTTCTTGTTGAGTTGTGTAAATGGTCTTCCATACTAGTTCACCTTGATGTTCTTTACATGATCTGCATTTCCCCCAGGTAAACTATTTCCCATCGAGGTATGATCCCTGTCGCCATGCCGAGAAGTTCCCGCATCCTCCTGTCACATTGAATGGAAAGCGTGACAGAGTAAGTATCTTGATTTCTTCCTGGAGTGCTAGTTCTCAATATGTTTAATTTGGAAAGGCAGATGAAGTTTCTTCACAGTTTTTATGTTAATTACTAAACGTTCAGTTTCATTTGAAATATTTGAGTCCACACTGATGTTTATAATCCATTCTTTAATTTTACAGGTCTGCATTGAGAAGGAAAATAACTTCAAGCAACCTGGTGAGAGATACCGTTCTTGGGCACCTGACAGGTATGCCACTTCCATCCTCCTTAAAATTTAAGAGCAGCTACAGTCAGATCTCTGCATATCTGTTGTTCTAAAATGCACTTTGTTTGTTATATTCCTCTTCTGCTTCTTCAGGCAGGAAAGATTCATCAAACAATGGATTGATGCTTTGAGTGACCCTCGTCTCACCCATGAGATCCGCAGCATCTGGATTTCGTACTGGACTCAGGTATGTTCCTTGTCCCTCTCCACTTTTGACTTCCTCTTGAGGATGTCATTGTTCTATCTGGACTCAATTGTTTGTTGTATTGTTGCAGGCTGACAAGTCCCTTGGTCAGAAACTTGCTTCTCGCCTCAACGTTAGGCCAACAATGTGAAGATAAGAAGATGATTAATGTGTGACTGGTCGTCCAGGGAAGAGTATTACAAATATGGTTACTGGAAGTATAAAGTAAGTCTGAGTTTAAGTGTACTTGTTCTTTTGTGTCGTGAACAGATGTTCGAGTCATCTACTGTTAAAATATTTTGGTCATAATAAGTACTATGATTGTTCGGTTTTGTCTGTACTGCATTTCAGTGTATACTCAGCTAATAATAGCAATCAAGGGATTCAAATGGTGAATGTATATAATAAAATTTGAATTTCATGTTCTTGTTCTTGTTCTTGCTTTTGTATTTAGATTGGTGTCTTCTGTTACTACTGCTGCACATCCTTATTCTTAAGGTAGCACGATTAGGGTACGAAGCAGCCGCGGAAAGCAAACATTCCAAATTTATATGTACCGTGAATTAACATGCAAGAAGCTGCTAACTGTATGCTAATGGGGAGAGAAAAATGACCCAAGACAATCACAAGAACTTAGAAAGTATACCTACTTATATCCCGACTCCCGAGTATTTTATGTACAACATAAGCATCATATTAATTGATCACGACACAATATAACATGCCGCTAAGGAAATGTAGGAAGAGTAACTAGCCGATTTGTAACTATCATTGCATTTCTTCAAGTTATAAATACAATCGAACTGCGTTCACTCGTTGTCGTTGTACTTTCTTTTGAAGTGGATTTTAGCACCATTCTCCCGGAAGTAGAGAAACCCAATTGACCAGGCCACCATTTAATGGAGATGGACCTAGTTGTAAGATATACTGGCCTGTGAGAATCAATCTTTTGACAGAAAGGTCATTACAGATTCCTAATACAATTTTGAATCATACTTCTAGCTAGTTAGAATCTTTTGGGGATTCTAGTTAATGTCATGTCATCTCAATAATTAATGATCCATCTTAGCCTTAAGAATCGGTACACATGTTCACGTTCATCTCTAGTTCACTTCAAATTTACTCCTCCCGTTCCGTTATAACGAAATATTTCTTATATACACACTTTAAAAAAATATATATAATATGTGATTAAGAATTAATTTACGATAGAAAAGTACGGTTAAAATGAATTGTATTGTAAAAGTTATTTTTAAAAATAAAAAATTATTTCACTTTGATGAGACGTTTAAAACGAAAAATTATTTCATTTTAATGAGACGGAGGTAGTAAATAGTATTTTATGCGGAGATAAAAGAAAAGGAGCATGTCACACTGTTCCCGTTGCATTATTTGCTAAAGATTTAAAATTCATGTCAGACTCAGACCCATATTACCATATGCAACAAGGAGTAACAAAACTAAAGCATACATATTTTTTGGGATGACAGATAGACTCCTGATAAGTTTCTCTTATGAAAATGAGCAAGTATACAATTTGGTGTACATGATATGTTTTGATTTGTTCAATAAAATGGAGAACAAGTCATGAATAACCATATCATGATTTTAATACTAAAGTATAGTACTAATAATATTTTAAAGGAAATATTGAGTTGTAGTAGCAGTTGTTGTTGTAATCGCAGGCAGATACAAGTAGGTAGATTGATTCAATAGAGAATATGAAGTCATGTCACAAATTAGGTGCGGCCCAAGTAGGGAACAAATCATAGATATCAAAGAAACAGCTAGCTGTAGAGAATATTCAAACATCATTAAACAATACGATCTATAGTTTGATTATTATTGTGTCAATTTGAATTAACAGAAAATGAATTAGTGACGGTTTAGTATACAATTTGAGTTAAATTATTTGAATTCAGATTAAAATTTTATGTGTATTTTAGAGAAAAATACAACATAACTGAATTGTAATTCTATAACAAATACACACTTAGTTCATTTAACATTTTACCATTTTAGATATGAGAATCATCAAACGGTTTAAATAAAAAAATTAAGATACTATTAAATAGACGGACGGATGAAATATTATTATACCGAATTATTCTTGTCTTGGTTACTTGTAACTCATTCTAAGACAAAATCTGAATCTGAGAATATCTATCACCAAGAAATTGACATCCACGATGAACATGAATCTCCCATAGTTTTCTTACATACTACTACTTCTTGCACAATAATTTATTCAGTATCTGATCCGAAGTCATTGGTACATGTAACTTGGTATGATTGCATACTTGGGTTTATGAGATGACGCATTTATCATCACAATTATCACTATCACAATTATCACTATGTGTAATGAATATATGATACTACTGTTAAAAAAATAACAAGTGGTACTAGTCTCTTCGTTTTTTAAAATGGCAAAAATTTGAACACCGTAGAGTAAAAAGATCTGTCCACTATACACACCATGACGAAAGAAGAAGAGGAAATTGTTGCCCGATAACTAATGTTACCTTCACCATATGTTGCCTATTTGCCTCCCAGGTCTTTGTAACATTTTCCACTATGATACTGATGGTTCATCCAAATTGCACATTTCCTGGCTATCACCAAAGGTTTACGTTTTTGAGGCGCTTTTATAACGTACACTTTCATATAAATAACTCTATTTCGTACATTTATACTATAAAATTACCCACTTGTAGGCTATTATACTAGATTTATACCTTCTAAGCGAACTTAATTAAACCCCTTTCACAAAATAGTGTACTTATTTGTCCATTAAATTACACATATACAGTTAATCTCGATCTAAGTGGAAATGAAATCTATGGTTAAGCTAATTGTGATATGTTAATTACAAAATGCAGTAGAAAATTCGAATCTTGCGTCAACTCTGCCCAAGAAAAGCTTGTCTTGGAATACTTAAGGGACCACTATACATTTTGTTAACACTAAAAGAAACGCAAATGGACAGCTTCTTCAAGTAAAATGAGCGATTACATCCATAATCTCAATTAATAGCTAATTAAGAATTCAATAAGTCTGAAACTAAAGCGTGTTTTCTTGGATTCATACCATGCAAATGGACAGAAAACTGTATTAAAAAAGGTGATTTTTGGAATCACAATGGCCTACTTTTAAGATGATTATGTGAACCCTGAACAGGTTTATGGAATCAATAATTGCATGTTACTTTCCTAACGAGAAACAATAACGACAGTTTAAACAGGTGTTTACGGAAGGTTACTCCCAAATTAAATAGTAGTAACATATCTCAATTAAAGTAACACTTAATTTTTAGCACAATAATTGCTTAGAACATGAAATAAGTAAAATTATAGTTTGATTTGTAATATCTACTCTCAAGACGAATGTACAGTAAAAAGTTAGAACATATATTGAATAAAATTAGACGAAATTTGCCTGGAACTCGAAGGTGCTCTTGAATGAGAGGTTATTCGATTACTCGATTATTTATTCCTAATTTTTCAAAAGGTTTATATACAGTTTGGCTTATAATGAAATTGGAATAATTCTATTTCAGTTGAGTTTTAATGTGATTTTTATATATAAAGATGTAATTGACTCTATGTTGTCTGAATTTAAATTCTAAACCAAACAATTAAATACTTAATGTAATAATTTTTTTCCCCTTTAACGAGTGATGCCAATCTTACTAGGAGTGTAAGGTTTCAATTCAAACACCATTTATCCAGTAAGACGGTACTCCATTTAAAGTTCAAACTCCAAACATCACCAACATAAATATTATAGAAGTATCCTTGAAAGGTTCATGAAATCACTAAACGTAAATATAAAAATATAAATTACTTAAAATAACGAGTCTTACAAATACAAAACTCAAACTCGACTCGGTTATATTATCAATCGAGTCGAGTTCAAATTTTAATGAATCAGATCGAATTAAATGATGTTCGAGGTTCAGTGAATATGCGGAGTTGTTATGTTAGGTACCTGGATAGATATAACTATAGCCAGTCAACTCAAATACCCGTATGCACGGTATAAGGCTTAGAACATCAAAGATGTATTCTACTAGATAAACTCTAAATCTACACGATCAAGGTGTTAAAGAGCACAAGTAACCTATATCTCTAGACATAATAGATCGGCTAGCACACAAGAATACATAGCCATCTATCCGTGAAACTTTCCACAACCAAATATACGCCTACTCTCTAGGATTTATTCCGGAGTACACTTAAGTACTAAACAGTATACCTCATCGAGGCATCTGCCGGAGAACTCTCAGTTCTACTCATAAACTCATTTTGACATTCATATCAACTGAGAAAGGGGTTGAGTTATTTTAACCACTACAACTACTATGGGCTTGACCCATTAAGAATCCCCTAACCAGATACTCTACTTAGCTAGTAATAATTATCTTCTACTAAATATTCCTACTAACTAAGTATACTTACCCTTTAAGACAGAATCTACTAATATCTAATTAAAAGATAAACCCACAAATTATGATTCATAAGCCAATTAACTAATTAGATATAATACATAATAAAATACATATACGAATACGTGAGTCGTGTTAATGTGCTGGATGTTTGATTAATTTTATTAGTAGTATTTCGTGAACAAAAGCTAGGGGACATAAATTGGAAGACGTCACCATAACATTTTGTAAAGCAATTTCACGGTGATTGTGACTTGGAACGCAGATTTAAAGGTTCGTCTCTTTTCCCATTTTTTCCTTTAATTCACTTGAGATACTTTATCACTCATTCGTTTTAATTTTAACTTTTACATCTTAATTTAAATTTTTATCTCGTATATTGTGAATGTCACAACTCTCATACACTTATTAGAAATTAAACGTTTTATTTTTACATGTATTAAAATGTTCATATAATTTACTTAAAAGTTCGCATACAGCTCAAAAAAATAGTAAATGTGATGCGGGACTAGACTTTCACTATCACGGGTAGTTTTAAATTATAAACATACTATGTAAACGTTTCGTATGAAAGTGTACTTTGCAAATAAAGTAGACGATATTTGCAAATGTGGTGTACAATATTTAACCACTACATAATTTGCTAACTTAAATTAGAACTGATGACGTTTGTTTGGCACTATTTAACCACTACATAATTTGACCTGATTAACTAATTTCAATAGATTATTATTCAACGTCATTATTTATTTGGACCAAACCTCTTAATAGATGGTTGACGGTATATTATAGTTAAAATAATATTATTTATCGAAACGTATATATGATATTCTACAAAGTTAAGTGTTTTTCAAAAAAAGAATAAAGGCCTCACGCATTTTGTAAACACTAATTCTAGTTGAATACTTTTTTATTAAATAAGTTATATAAATACTGTGAGAGATACAAAACTCTGTAATTAATTTTATAAACTAGAGCAACTTTTATAAATTAATCTGAATATATAAAAGTCAACCACTAAAGTCAAAAGGACAATTATGTGATACACTTCAAATAAATTGACTATCACGAAAAGTTGAGGTATTGAGCTTATCGACTAATTTATCTTAGTATAAATTATTACAATACTTAAAGGGTTGATTGGCATGCGACTTAAATGCTCTAATTTAAATATATAAATAGTGCTCGGAACTATAGTGAGATTGTTAAAATTGTGTTTGATATAGAATTCTAATTGGATAGGGTATTATAGGTTTGTTATATAAGTAGAGAAAAATATTATTACTGTAGAACCATTTTAATATTTGGCATTTAAATGTCATAACAAATACAAAATTCACAAATAACATCTAAATGGCCATTTGAAATGCTACTTCAATCGGCCTTAAATTTCTAAATGAGACTAATGAGTTATCCATCAATCATATACAATCCTTAATTATGTACATGCCTTAAGTTGATTAAGAACTTGAAATATGCTTTGAAGGTTTCCATCCCCATCAATATCTTTTAGGGCAAATCTGTATATATCATCATTTTTACCATTAATAAAGCTCGAAATAAAAACATTCTTAGTGAATTTAAAGCCTTATAACTTGAATCAACGAACTTATGAACTAAATAATGGTTTTGTATTATTTTAGTTTAGTAAATTAAATGACAAGTCGGTTAGTAAATCTAAAATTTATAGATAATCCTATTGGTTCTAATAGGATAATTGCATTAATTTGTTGTTCTAATTATATTTAATTTAGATATTGACGTAACATATTTATTTATAGATAAAATGGTCAAATAAAATACATTTTTACAATACCTTGTGATTTGTTCACGTGGTTCGATAAATAGTATACACTCGATCAGAAATTTGATATTAATAGAAACTCCAAATACTTACGATTAGCTATTTTGGATGATTTAAAGGATTGTTTGGGATATAATTTAAATGGCATTGTCTTAATTAAAATTAAATATTTTATATATAAAAAAATTAATTTGAGTAGAATGATGATCGCTGAAGCGGTATAAAAAACCGCCCCTTAAAATTGAGTGGAATCGAAATAAGGATTCACTGGTAGGCTAGTAGGGTATGTATGGAGTAAATATGTAAAGTTGTAGACTTGATATTTTTAGAAACGAAAGCAATTTTAATTTGACCAGAAATACATTAAAACTGACAAAGTTGTACATAAACAAATATATTTAGGGCAGTTAACTTTCCGACATATTTCGTCACTTGCGCATTACAATAATTATTATAATGATGATTAAGAAAGTTGATCGAAGGATCAATATTAGTCCAGTGTAAATGTGTAATGGAATCTTGATCACTTTCCTCAGGAACACATTGCTTTGGATCGTGGCTCCTATAACACTTCAACCTTGCATTTTATGGCTATCTTTCCAAAAAAGCAATGGATTACAACACCACAAGCATTATTATATACTACTATACTAGTCGTCCTATTGTTCAACCGGATCAGTCGCACATACCAAATATACCAACTCTATTTTATTTTCAATGCAATACTAATTTTCTAACGAATTCTTTGTAAGATCCGGATCATATTGATCGGTTGCCTACTTACTCTAATATCAACGGTTATGCTTAAACACAACAGTCAAATATAGTAAATAGTTTTAGAGAATTACTAAGAGTGTGAGAGTAGTTGAAAGAAAAGATATACAGTACGTAGAAAATTATGTACTAATTGTTAGATTACTGGGCAATTAAGCAGTTAAGTTGGCCTTTTCCAAAGTAGGCCATCTAAACCTAATAAACTAAAGACAACGAAATACAGCTCAGTTAATAAGACGCTTCAACTTCAACTAATAGATTGAAGTTCAAGTAAATTTTAAACATTTAAAAAACAAGGGAAAAGAATCTAATGAAGCAAAAGTGACAAACACCAAATTGGCTTGTACTTGCAACAATTATGAATCCAAGATCCAATCAAACACATTTTTCATACTGCCACTTGCACTAATCAATTTATACTGATAGTCACTTTCCTTGATTTTCACTTCTCTTCTTTTTAATCACTTAATATAATTAACACAAATTGTTCAAACTAACCTGAATAAGTGTTCTTACCTAAAGAACGGATTAATATTTTTTAACTACTACATGTTACAGATTAATAATACGTCAAGTTTAATACTTGCCCTTTCATCTCAATTTTTATGTACATGGCAACAATATATGTTTAATAATTATTTTTATCTGTGTATAATATTTATTTTATTTTTTAAACGGTTACTCGAACCTCTAACTTATTAGTTGGAGGTGAAGCGTCTTACAAACTAAGTTGTACTTCGTTTTCGGTTCATTTTTTATTATTTATAAATAGACTCATAATATTTACTTTTTATGATTAACTATCATGTTATGAATAAGTTCGATTTAATCTCTCTTAAATATCATAAATTACTTATCTACTTCGTTTTGCTTAGACCTGGCAATCGGGTCATTCGGATCGTATTGGGGTGGGTCAATTTGGGGTGGGGTCGTTCTCGTTCGAGTTTGGATGCTGGTTGGGTTTGAGTCGTTTCGGATTATTAATATTTCGCTTTGGATCATATCATTTTGGATCGGATCACTTCACATACGGGTTACTTAGGTTTCAGATGTTATTTGGATTTAAAAAATTGAATTTTTCCTGGGTCGACTATTTTCGGATTTGGGTGTTATTCGGGTTTAGGTCCTTTCGGATTAAAATAGTTCGGATTGTTTCGGTTCAAATATCTACAGGTTTTGGTCGTTTTCGAACTAAAATATTTCGGATTGTTTTGTGTCGAATATTGAGGTAATTTTATGCGATGCACATTTTTAATATACTATACAATGATACTTTGTTACTGTTGAAAGTCTCTTTATTCTAACTTCTAACCTGTGAAAGACTTCTCTAAGTAGAGTTTTGTGATTTTAAGTTTGAATTGACAAAGAACATGAGGATATGAGGATGTAATTAGTTTGCCACTTACTATGCAATATGCTTAAGGGAAATGTACCAGATTATCATCTTTGCAGTCCTTTTCATTTTAATAATCGTTTTTCTTCTTATATTGTATTTTTGTCCCAAACCTATCAATGCATATTATATTTTTGCAAGTGAATTATGAGGAGTTTGAAATCATATTCAAACAATTGATAGATGATGCACAATTATACTTGTAAATGGAGAATGTATACTAATATGAATTAACTGCTTGATGAGCTTAATGCAATTTAATCACACCTATATTTACTTTTAATTTTTTTAAGCAGAGTACTAAAATGTACAAGTTTGTTGGATAAACTTTAAAAGTCATTCTTTTTGTAAGATTAAAAAATTAAGTGAAAATGAAGAAAAAAATATATTATTCGTAGCATGTTGCGATCATTCTAGTTTTATAATAGTATCATTCAAGATTAATGTTTATGGAATCTTCTTATCGAGGTGAATTCAAAAATATGTTCAAAATATTTTTAAAATTTTTATGGATAAAATTACATGAGCTTAATAAAAAAGATATTTCATGTCCAACCAACTTTTATTTAGTACAATGAAAAATCTAGATTATATACAATAACTTTAGTTTATTCCATTATATCAACAAGTTATAAGAGGTTCATGCTTTAAATGGTGTCCTCTAGTAATAGAATGCATTGTGATACTTGTGATTTCGTGTCAAATCTAATCCGAGTCATTTCGGATCGTTTGAGTATGCGTCGAATGATTCGGGCCATTTCGGATCGAATGACTCTGGGCCAATTTTAATTCGAGTCATTTCGGACTGGATGATTTGGGTCAATTTGGATTCAGGTCAATTCAGATCGGGTCAATTCTAAACTCCGGCCATTTCGGGTCAGGCGGTTTCAGATCAATTATAATTTGGGTCATTTCAGATCGGGTCAATTCATATCATTCTAATCAGGTCATTTCGGATACACTGGGTCAATTCGTGTTTCGAGTTATTTTCGGGTATGACAATTTCGGGTCATTTTTGGATTCGAATTGGGACTCGGATCATTTTCAAATATAACGAACGTGATAATTTTGAGTCTACTTTCAAATTAGAATCGGAACATTTGAAATCGGGTTTGAATCAAAACGGCCTGATCTAGTTTCCTCGAGTTTTCCGTCACACGTTACCAAGTTTTCCCCGATTTAAATCCACTCGAAACTTCGAAACTTAGTTAATTGTCGGGCTATCCAATCCGCATTAAGGTACTGTTTCCTTCCTAGGAAAGAAAACGATGACAAGAAAAGGACTAAAACTCAGATGCAAAATAATATTCTGCCAAGCACAAGTAGAAAAAATGAATTTTTCCTTCACTTTGTCGTGTTTGTCAATTGACATTGTTGTCTATTAGCATGCTCGGATTCACATATCATAGTTATCTCTTTTCTTCTGCGTCCAAATTATGTCATATTTTCAAATTATTTTTTTCAAAACAATTACACACACCTTTCTTTTAATAACTTACTAATTTCCTAATTTGAAGTAACATTACAAACTCCCAGATCACAAAAATAATACCCCACTAACTAATTATTTATTATTTCTCTTTATCACTTTATTCAATCTCTCCTGCGTTATCATACACTTACAAACTTTATCAATATAATACCTCTTATAAATAAATTTTTATTATATATCCTTAATTTGAAAGAAAGTAGTATAATAGGAAGTTTTAAATGAATCGGAGAAGTAATAGAATTACAACTAGTTAATGATAGGAATCAATTTGATCTCATAATATCAAATAATCATCAACAGAACCAATTGACAATCACACAATTGGAACAATATCGGTCAAAATGAATCTTAAAGATCCATTCTTCACCTTGTTACAACACCATTTCTTCTTGTTCTAGGCTTCGAGATAAGTACTAAAATTATATCTCAATAGTCCAGTAAACTTACGACAGAGCAAATACGTCTTTAACTTAAAAAAACTCAAATCCGTCCTTAATTACAGTTGACCATAGAGGAATCCCAAGATGATGCAATGGAGCCCACATGGTGAAACAAGAATCTTTCCTTCCCTTCCCCTAGCTAACACCAACCCAAACAACACAGCAAACCAAACTAATCTAAACAAATCAAGCACCAGTATTGTTATAATTAGTGTGATCAAGGGCTTAATTTATTATTATTGACTTCATTTTGCACTAATCACACAACTATAAAACTATAGAATACAAGAATACACTCTCTTGGTTTACTTTTACAGAGAGAGAGAAGAAGAAGATCTGCAGGGAGATTTGGAGAAAGGGTTGTATCTTGTATGAGTTGTTGATGATGTTTTCTTGTTAATAAATACATACATACATACTTTTTCTATTTTCTTTGTGGATGGGAATTTGATTTCATTACACAGAAAGAGAGACAGAAGATTTGTTTGGGTACAAGATTTGTTTGTACTTTTGTTAAGCTCAGTCCCTACAAAACCAGTAGGCACACACACATCTGCTTCATCACAGGTAACTGGTAACCACACGAAATTTCAATTCTTTCTTAGCTGGAATTTTGGAATATCCAGGAATCTTATATGGAGGTTCTGATTTTGCTTGTCTATTTTACAAATCTTTTCTAGATTTTTCTTCTTCTTCTTCTTCTTTGTTCATGTGGTCACTCACCAATACATCTTTTACCGGTCCTTTTCTGTGTCCTGTACTGCTGAAAAGTTCGATGATTATTTGTGTTTGGTTGATTTTCTCCACTCTCTTTTAAGGAAGTGATAAGAATCTTTTGTAAAAAAGTTATCTTGTTTTGCTGATGTTTGATTATTACTATTTGGATTTGACATTAGTAGAAATCATTTTCTTGATCTGGGTTGGATTTTTTGCTTCTAATTGTGAATCCCACTTGGACGAATCCAATTCAGCTTTCTTCTTTTGGCACTTTTTTTCTTTCTTTTGTTTGTTTTGAGCAATTTGGTCAACTAAAGTTGGTTTCTTTTTCTGATTGTATTCTTTGAGATTAGAAATTCATGTCTGGTTGCTTCTACAGGCTGTGTTCTCTTTGGTAGATTGACAGTGAGGCTGATTTTTATTCAATTTTGGATCTGAAAGGTACTTTGGGTTTTGGCATTTCTTGGTAACATCAACAATGGAGGAAGCTGTACTTCCTCAGAGTACAGTTCTTGGCACATCATCTGATACATTTATGGATTTGGATTTTATGGATGAGCTTTTGTTAGAAGGGTGTTGGGTAGAGCCTAATGGATCTGAGTTCTCACAGTTTGATGCTTCAGCCCCATTTTCGCCCTTTTCGCCTTCTTTTATGTGGCCTAATCTTACGGAACAGAATCATGGCGAATTGAGTGGGAGCCCAAATTCGAATGGCAATCAAGAAGAGAGGCAAAGGTCATCTTTCCCTGAGAATCTGTCCATCAGTCAGTCTCAAGGGCCATTTCAGAACTATTTAAGACCTCAATCGCAGAATATTGGAAGTAATGCTGGAAATTCGTTTGGTCTATCAGATAACTATTTGCTTGAAAGCTCTGAACAGAATAAAAGGTGGTGGGCTGGGCCAAAAGCTCCAACATCTGTAGCAGACCGGTTAAGTCAGGCAATCAGTTTCATAAAAGACCGTACGAAGGATAAGAACGTATTGATCCAAGTTTGGGTACCAGTTAACAGAGGAGGCAAACGGGTGTTGGTTACAAATGATCAGCCTGTTATGTTTGACCTTAACTCTCCACAGCTTGCTCATTATAGGGACATCTCTGTAAATTACCAGTTTTCGACTGAAGAAGGAGATGCGGAGGACACTGTGGGATTGCCGGGAAGGGTGTTTAGGAGTAAGGTTCCTGAATGGACTCCTGATGTGCAGTTTTTTTCAAGAGACGAGTACCCTAGGGTTGGTCATGCTCAGCAGTATGATGTTAGAGGTACCCTTGCAGTACCTGTTCTTGAACGGGGAAGTCGGAGTTGCTTGGGTGTTATCGAAGTTGTCTTGACCAAACAGAAGATCAAATATCGTCCGGAACTTGAAAACGTTTGCCAAGCACTCGAGGTGTGGTTTTAAACATTAATTTCTGATTTTTTGCATTTTGGTATGTTTAATTTTTATTACTCATAGTCTAGCGTTCATTAGATAGTCCTCTAGATTCTGCAAGATTCTGCATATGGACTTTATCGCAATAATCCAAAAACATGTTTATCAAATACTCTGAATCCATTGTAGTCAATCAGAATAGGTATATGCCAATGATATATGTTGCTGCAATTGAATCATGGTGCGATAAAACATCCAATTCGTATATTGCAGTCAAGTTTCTTAGCAAATCTTGGTATTGTTATCTAAACCCAGATAGCACATCTCCATGCTCTAGAGAAACATGTTATAGTGTCTAATGAGATACAACTTGGTTTTGTATAGGCGGTTGATCTGAGTACTTCTGAAGTATCAAGAGCTGAAGAGAATGTTAAGGTAATTCAACAATCTCTATGTCATTTCTCTATGAAAGCTTTCATTTCTCACATCGTCCATTTAAAAAAAAATTTCTTTTCTATTTTCAGACGTTTGATATCTCTTACCAAGCTGCATTACCAGAAATTCTAAATGTCCTAAAATCTGCATGTCAAGCTCATGCACTTCCATTAGCTCAAACGTGGATTTCTTGCCCCTTGCAAGGTAAGGGAGGATGTCGACATTCTGAAGAAAACTTCAAAAACTGCATTGCCCCTGTTGAGTCTGCTTGCTACCTAAATGATCCTGAAATTCAAGGATTCCACGAGGCATGCACCGAGTACCACTTGTTGAAAGATCAAGGAATTGTAGGGAAAGCTTTTAATACTAATCAGCCTTGTTTCTCGGCTGATGTAACCGCTTGTAGTAAGACGGAGTACCCACTTTCCCACCATGCAAGGATGTTCGGACTAAAAGCTGCGGTTGCTATACGCCTAAGAAGCATTTGCACTGGTTCAGTTGACTTTGTGTTGGAGTTCTTTTTGCCGGTTAAATGTTTAGATCCTGAAGATCAGAGGATAATGCTTAATTCTTTGTCGACTATCATACAGAACACTTGTCAAACGTTGACAGTGGTCACAGAAGAAGAGTTGCAAGAAGAATCCAATTTGGCAAATCCAGCTGAGAATACGTTGGAGGCAGATCAAATGCAATTACGGAAGCCATATTCCTTAAATACAAACAAGGAAAATGGCAATGATGCTTCAACATTCCAAAATGAGAGATGCAGAGAAATGTCAGCCAAAGTCTCGGAAGTTGGGCTGAGCCAACCTGAATCTAATTCAAGGGAGGGCATCACATTTACAACAAATCCTTCTACCTCTGGTGATGGAAGCTCATTGCATTCAAGCAAAGCGGGAGAAAAGAGACGTGTCAAAGCAGAGAAAACTATCACCTTGCAAGTTCTTCGGCAGCACTTTGCTGGTAGCCTCAAAGACGCTGCAAAGAATCTCGGTGGTAAGCAGTGTTTTTTTTTTCTTTCTTCCATATGGATGAACACCTTATGTGCCTTTCCTATTGCATATAATCTGCTTGTTTAGAATAGTCAGCACTAAAACACCTCTTTTTCCCCCATAGTCTTATAGTTGAGGTGCAAAAGCTATAAGGACTAATGTATGTCGAATTAGTTTTTGTTGCTTGATCTCTCTGTCTTCAAAATCCTGTTCCTGCAGGATTCTGTTCTGGAATCTGTTACTCACAATGTGTCGATATTTCTTCTCTCTTGCAATGCAGTTTGTCCCACCACTTTGAAAAGGATATGCAGGCATCATGGGATACAGCGTTGGCCTTCTCGAAAGATCAAGAAAGTTGGTCACTCCCTACAAAAAATCCAGCGTGTGATTGACTCAGTCGAAGGTGCCTCTGGTGTTCTCCAAATCGGCTCCTTTTACTCCAACTTCCCTGAACTGGCATCCCCTGATGCATCAAAAACCACCCAGTTTTCAAAATCAAGCCCCACACATCCTGTAAAGCTGTTGGATGGTCAACCCGATATTAGCACGTTAAGTCCCCATGCTGCAGCATCGCTCTCACCTTCCTCTTCGTGCAGTCAAACTTCTGGCTCTAGCCAATGTTATTCCAGTGGAAAGCCGCCAAAGTTGAGTACAAGTGCCGGAGGTTTTGAAGATCTAACGGTGAAGGAGGAACCAGATGAACCAACACTCAAAAGGGCAAGGAGTGATGCTAATTTGCATTTGTCAAGTAACGGAACTAAACCAATTCATCGATCCCAGAGTGATGTATCTTTCTGGGATCTTGCAGAGAAACCTGAAAATCCCCCTGTTGAAGCAAAACAGCAAGGTGTCAAAACACCTGCAGAAAACGACTCTCCTAGAATAAAAGTCACTTTCGGGGAGGATGCAATTAGGTTCCGAATGCAAAGTAAGTGGAGATACAAGGACTTGTTGGAAGAAATCTCAAGACGATTTGGGATACGTGATTCGAGTGGCTTTCATCTCAAATACTTGGATGATGACTCAGAATGGGTACTATTGACGTGCGATGCTGATCTTGAGGAGTGTATCGATGTATGCCATTCATCAGCAAACAACACGATCAAGCTCTCCTTTAGCTTCGATCCCCGGTCACAGTTCAGTAGGCCTTTCTCTACTGTTAGAGGTTCTTTTTTGTCACAGTAGCAATAATAAGCAACATGCACAGCTTTGTAGATTGTTTCAATAAAGAACAGTCTCAAGAGTTTTTAAGTTGAGTGTGTTAGTTCTTGAACAATGTAGATAAAGTATAGAACAATGTCAAAGTTGTTCCTATTTTAATGGCACATTCTTTAAATATGATCTTGTTCATGTTACATGTGATTCTGTAGACACAACTTTGGCTGATATTTTCATTTCCTGTTTTCAGTTCATATTTTTTAGCCAATGTACATTGTAACAAAAGGCATGTTGGGATCCGTGTGTAGACTTATGTGGATTGTGGATGTTAAATATTTCATTCACTTGTTACATAGAAATTGAAAGAAACATTCTATAGTCACATCGTATACAATTTCTTGATGGATTGTTTGTCAAGTACTTTTACTCTTTGAATCGCAAGTCAAGTTTTGTTAATATCTACACGAAAATTACAAAACTGAAATAAAGGGACCATGATCATCTATTGAGTTCCAAGTATAAATCAAGGGGTTTCAACTTCCAACTTCATTTTCTTGGTTCAACCGGTATCCACTGTGTAATGAATAGGCCGTGTACTGTAGAACCTTTTTCTTTTCGAAACTTATCTAGGACAATTTCAAGGTCCGACTACAACTATAAATGTTTAATGTACACCAATTTAATTGTACTCATTGTTGACCGTTAGATTAATTATATTTAATTCTAGCCATTCATGCCATTTGTATAATGTCAATTTCCGTAAATATCAATTTTACAAAATCAACGTTATGAGTTAGGAGCCCATCGATAAGAGGACTCAGGAGATATTGGGTGTGAATGGTCGTGCTATTATAGCAGCTGCATTGTATGATTAAGTGATGCTTTATGGCACATCCAATTAGTTCGTGGACTATAATTTTTTGTTTGTTAAGACTTGGTGGTGGTAGTATTGTTTGTACTTGTGTTGGTAAGGCTCGCTGATTTTTCTTTGTTCCGAGTCTCGTTGGCATCTTTGATTCCGTGCTTGTTATTTAGAAGTGGGTTAGTCAAGACTCCACTACATATTTAAACAAATGTCCTGATATGGACAAGACAAGAATACATATGAGACCATGTGGAAGTGGGAACATGGAACTTATATGCCCACATATCACAATGAATGTTTGTGTCTTTGTGAAATGAAGATTTTGTTGGAGGCAAATGCTGATAGTTGTAAAGTGTCACATAATACCACATTTTTATCATATGTTTGTATTACTCTTGAATTGTACTTATCATTTGGATACCCCAAGTTACAATGTACATGTTATACACTAGTTTTGGTGAAGAAACGAATAAGGCAGTCTAACAATAAAAAATTCAAGTTTTAATAACATAGTTTTGGTGAAGAAACGAATGAGGCAGTCTAACAATAAAAAAATCAAGTTTTAAAAATTAATTCTTGCTGATGAATGAGTAATAAAATTTTATTTGCTTTTATTAGTGATTATATTTGATTTGCCTAATTTTTTTTGTTATCCTCAATAACAACATTACAATTTAAACAACATGGTAACTGTGTTGATGTTGTGATATATAACTCAGATTATTAGTTGTATGAGGAAATTATCGAACAAGATAAGGAATATGTGATGTCAAATGTAGGTATTGAAACCGCAAACATCTCGTACCAATCTGTTTTGGCCAAAACACGGTGCTCTTGGACAATAAATGGCAATACTATGGTTACGAGCATTGAATATCCTCAAAAAAATTACAAACCCATTTAAAGGCTACTTCTCTGACGAATTTACAATTGGTTCTATTATAAGCAAGTTCCACCAACTCTTCTCTATAATTGATGAGATTGATTGCTTTCTTCTTTCTATCATAGCTTTCTTTGCTTTTCCGTTTAAATGTTCTTTGCATTTCACCTATTCAGATACAATTGTTGTCATTATAAAAACACAACCTCCACGAACTACTAAAGATGTGCATGAAATTGATGAGTATGTGGGCATTGATGATAAGTTAGAATCTTCTTTACTTTTAATTAAAATATAAAACTTATTACAGTGTACAACTTATAATCACTTTGTATTTGCTCTCAGGTTTAATGAAATAATTATTAGCCTTTGGCATTCTGAATGTCTGACTAAACGAACACATTCTGTTTTGACCGATGAGACATCTGTTGTGGCACTTATTAACTTCAAAGTTAGCAAATTCTATGGTAAGAATTTCTTTACAAACGTATTACTTCAAATTTAATTGAGTAAACTGATTATACCTCAATGACTATGTAGGCAAATCATTGAGTTCAAGTGGCAGTTCGTATGTCGTAACGAGCATGAATAATGCATCTGTTACAAAAATGAATGAATGGTAAGGTTACTACTGAAATGTAACTTACTAATTAATTTTGTTTACCTTATTCACCCCGCGCCTGTTTCTTTATCATTAAAGGCACATGGCACACATGGAAGAAATTCAAGAAATAAAAACTAAAAGTAGTCCATCAAAACAAAAGATGGATGTTGCATTAATCACACCTGAAGTATCAATTAGTGAACTACATGATTCAGTACCTGTAAGTGATCAAGCTTTTAATTCATTAATGTTTTCTTTTCTTTGATTTATACCGGATTCAACTTACTATTCTATAAACAACAGTATCAGAAGTACATTATCTCAGTTGAGGCAGAACTTCATGTCATTCCAGCCGACTTCATGTATGTTGGATGTGAAAAATACAAAACTAAAACATCAACTCCAGCTGGATCGTATTTTAAATTTACATCACACAATGCAATGATCTCAAGATGGCAGTTCGACGGTAATATGACCATCACATGTTATGTTAGAATTAACAATTTTGTTTTGATGTTACCGTTTTGCTGTTCGAGTAATGGATTCAAGTGGAGATCTTGATGTGACATTGTTTGGTGACTCAGCAAAAAAGGTGTTGCATATTGGTGAGGAAGAATTCTACAAAAGAAATCAGTATGATTAGTTAATTTATTGGTCGTTCTTACATCGTTATTCTTCCTGCTTTTGAAAAAACTATTTGCGTGGTTATAGATTTCAAATTGTAGAGCACTGTCATACTTCAAGATAGATAAATGCTTATAATTGAGATCACTTATTCCTCGAAGCACAACCACTTTATGTTATGCAGTACTATACATTTGTTCGAACTTGTTTGCTTTGTGTTCGTTTCAGTCCACTGTCACTTGTACTTATTTTGAGATATCAACGGATTGAATTTTAAGAAGCTCTAACGGATACTATTCGAAACGACTCTCAAATTCATCTATAAATATCACCACCTAGAAGCTGAGAAATACACACACGAACTACGCTCATACTTTCATATCAAGCAAGTACTCTCTCAAGTATTCATACTATAATTCTCCAAGCTTACAGTTGCGACCAGACAGCTAGAAGAATTACTAGTAGTTCTAAGTGTCCTGAACCTTAACAAGAGCTTGATTATCTGTGAAAGAGTTGAACACTCAAATACCATTTCTGAAGTTCATTCTCCAGAACAAATATCAACCCTTGGGTCAGAAAGGAGAATCCTACCATATACTGAACAAGTATATTAAGTTGTGATATCTTCTCCGGCTCTCTGTTATAATAGCTGAAAAGTTATTTAAGAGTAGCCTGACAATAATCATATAACCAACACCATCAAGGCGTGGAGTACATGAAGTACTTGGCTTGGGAAATCAAGTAAAAACTCCGAGGTTATCTTGAGTACATGAAGTACTTGGCTTTAGAAGCTAGAGAACAACTCAGGGGGAACATTTGGTTGGGAACCATTTGTTTGTAGGGATCTTGTAAGGAGAACTCAATTATCTGTTCTAGTGAATTACAGGTCTCAGAAAGGTCGAAGTGGACTAGTTGGAGGATTACGCCACCTCCAGATACCAATATAAGTTGATGTGTTATTTACTTACTGTATTTACATTCCAGCATCACACACACACACATTATTACTGCAAAGCACATCTACGTTTATCTATCGCTTAAAGTCTTTCGTTATCTGAATCTAAGTTTATGAGAAAGACTATTTATCGACGAAAGTTTAAAAAGACTAATCCTTTTTTGTAATAGATATATTTACTAAAATTGCCATTGTAAAAAATACAATTCGTATCAACGGTTAGGATTAAATTCAAGTTAAGATAATTATTTTACAAACAATTTAATGACTGTGAATAACTTCAACTGAGATGGACGGACGTTAAGCCGTACAAGTGTAGTCGGACCTTAGAAGCGCCCAAGTTATCTATCTAGGTCACTTCTAAGGTCTAACTACACTTGTACGGTTTAACGTACACCCATTTTAGTTATATTCATCTACAACCGTTAGATCGCTTGTAAAAATATTCTCTTTAACTTCTACTTAATCTAATAGTCGATACAAGTTGTAATTTTTACAATGACAAGTTTAGTAAATATATTTACATAAAAAAGATTGTAGTGTCATAATATATTATAATTATAATTTTAAAAGATAAAATAATTATTAATCATCCAAGCAACAAACGTCTTCGAAGCAGCAAACATACAAATTTTGAACTTCGATTAGCCAAGAATCCTAATCCTCAAATATATATATCTTCAATCGTAAACTTTACCTTCAACAAATCAAACAAATACATCTTACACAATTAAAGAGGTATTGCCCAATTGCAACTCATATCATGAATCAATTTATCACTAATTAAACATTGAATTTTGAAGAAATAAGCGATCTAATTTTTATTTTTTTATCGAATCGAAACGACAAAATAACTTCTGAATTTTGAATTGTAATTAGTGTAGTGTAGAAGAGAGGGAAGCAGGTCTCTAATTAATATTGTTTCAGAACTAAGATGACGGACATAATAGTTAATTATGATTGCCTTCCATCCATTTATCATTAGTCAGCAATTCATCTTCATAATTTACGATTTGATGCTTGAAAGATTAATAATAATTTATCTTTTAAAATTTTAATTATAATATATTATGACACTATAATTCTTGTTGTATAAATATATTTATTAAAATTATTATTATAAAAATTACAAATTACATCGACGGTTAAAATTAAATACAAATTAAAGAATATTTTTACAAGCGATCTAATAATTTATAAATTACTAGATGTACATTCAGGGGGTGTTTGGATGAGGATTTGACTTCATTTCGCTCGATGAACAGTGATTTGGCCTAAAATACACTTAAATTACCCCACTCAAATGTCTATCCAAACACAAAATCCATTCAAATGCCCACTCAAATATCCATTCAAACGGCCCCTAAACATTTACACGGTCTGACCAACCCAACTTATCTATCATGCAAGTGGAAAAATATGCAAATTCTCGGGATCGTGTTAGCGAACAACTTGCATTGTGTTCAAACAAGAAGTAATCATTTAAAACCACAAGTTGCATTACATAATAGTCACTTTGATCACTTATTAATAAAATTGTCCACAAGTCTTAATCAGTTTGAGAGTTTGGTTCCACCTAGGGTCTACCCAATAACGACCGGTAGATATTTGTACAGGTTGGAGTACTTAATAAGTGTTAATGCACTAAATCATAGTCTGTGTTGCAATAGATCTACTCTTAAAGATATCAATTACTAGTATTTAACCTTATAGGTACAGCAGGATTCTTCAGCCTATCAAAATCATTACTTTGTCAAATCAGTCCATACTCTTTTCTTCTTGTTTTGTAATTTTCTTTTTGATTTTTTATTTTAAGTGGTGAAAATATAATATTATGATTTGATTAAATTTACTTCTTTTTTTTCTAACATTGTCATATAAGTTTTAATTATGTTTATTTTGAGATAATAACTACTTTTATATTCTTGAATTATATTTATTTAAAAATTTGAAGAGGAAGAATATTAGGGAGTTGAAATATATAAATAAAATTATTTTTAGGTAAAATTATATTACTTTACAGTTGATGGGTTATTTCATAAATAAAAGTAATTTTGTGTAGATTTATAAAATGTTTAAAATGTATTCAAAATGTGTCCTAATTAAAAATTACCTTGATTTTAGCATTTCTGTCCTGATTATCACCCGCCTTCACAAACTTATAAATAGAATACTTTATATTCTATCACTGTATAACATGTCCACTTCTTAAACAGATAGAAGTCATGCATCAATTAGTGGATGATACCACTCAGCAGACATCTTACGAACTTACTAATAAAACTCTTATGAACCTGTTAACCAATCAATTCAAAACCAGACGTATACATACTAGTACCACTACAATTCAATGAACCGGTGGGGTGTATGAGAATACTAAATTGGCAACTGACAAATATTGAGTGGGAGGGAGTAGCTACTTTACAAGGCATATCATTGCATAAATTAGTTTTCTTGGTTAAACAAGCAACTAAACATTTTTCTTTATTATTATCGAAAAAACTATGTAAACTACTAATCTACTTTACAATTGGATGGTTATCAATCTAACCCATTCTTTACAAGCAACTATGCAATCTAAAAGAAAAACGATAAGTTATGAAAGCTATTTACTTCTACCAAAAAAAACTAGATCTATAAATGCCCCAAAGGTAGATTAAAATTGCGAAGAGGTAGACGGTCGATCATCTTGTTTCTCTATCAAAACGCACCTTGAAGGCGGCCCGAATAAGCTTAATAATACCTGCAGAATGGAACCCATTAGTCAGGCGTGTTTCCTGGTAAAGCTAAATCTTTACACACCATATCAGTGTATGCATTTCTTCAAAGAAGATTCAAAAGCTTGCATTTACGGAAAAGAAGCTGAGACAAGGATCTTACGGGTAAGAAGACGAGTCCATGCAAGAAACCGATGAGAACCAAGCTAAGGTACATTTGGAAATAGTAAACCTGAAAAGAACAGAAGCAGAGTTAGTACAAGAACAAACTGCGTCTGTGTCTCAATGAGCTTTAGTGAGCAGGATCAGAGACCACAAAGATTTCACTCCTCGAAAAAGCTAGAACAATCACTCCAACTAGCTTTGTAAGTGTGATGCCACTGTGCAAGAGAAAGTCAAGAAGTGTCAGTAGTTAGTGAAGGCTCCTCAAGTCCATATGGACCATATCCACAAGTAGATGAGTATAGTAAGAATCTATACTAAATGAAATGTAACTGTAATTTGCAAATCTTAACACTACATGTGTATTCCTCCATCAGGATTCAACATGCAAATTCTTGTTTGAGCTTGTCTTATGGGGATGATATTGTGTTGACATGCTGGCAGTCTCAAATCCCGCACCTTAGCCCATTAATGCTTCTTTTTTTTTTTTTTTAAACCACAAAATGCTTCCTATGAGTGAACATGTCCAGTTAATGCATACTATTGGTGAAGTGCGTTAAAACAACTTTGAAAGTTGGTTTAGCATTGAAAACAAATTCCATGTAGAATCAGCCTTATAATGCAAGTTGACTGATCATGAGAAGCTATGATCAAGTTCAAGTCAAGGGTGCAAATATTAAATAATGAACTACTTGAACCATTAAAAAATTCCGAACTCAATCTATACACCAGACACCTATGAAAAGGTTTTGGGTAAATGATATACGAGAGCGCTGCAAGATGAGACATAACAAGGTAACCACAACTACCTGTTAGGCACATTCACCTTATTTGAACATACACTTTGAATATACGAATATTAATCACACCACTACACGTGTTCCTCAAATTTGCACCCATCTAACAATCTAACACAATTTATCACTTAAATTATCTTTATACTAGGGCATTATTATTGTTAAAGCATTAGAAGCACATGCTCTTCAACCTACTTAACAAACGAAAGAAGAAATGTAAACGTCAAACCTGAATACAGAAGCACCCATTGTCGCCAGCGCATCTTGCATGCGTTGATTCCTATCTCCACTGCTCACCTGGAATAAAAATGGGCTTGTCAGATTCAACAGGAGCAAATATTACATGAAGTAGATAGCACTCTGTTTGCTGAGACAAAATTTAAAAACTGATCTATTTTCTGAATTTATCGAAAAAAGCTGCTTTCTGAGGTATTATAATGAAGGTCTGAGATCTCATTAGATTGGCTCAGATACTTTTTCAAGATAATTCACAGGTTCCTTTGATGTTTGTTTCAAATCAATTGTGCAAATTGGTTTTGCTGACAAAATTATTTTCACGAAAATCAGCCGAGAGACGAAACAAGTACACGTGGCTTAGCTGATTCTCATAATTGCTAAATATGCAGTACTGCGTATTTCATCACAATATGTAAAATGTTTCATTTCTACACATCAGTAGGCCTCTACAGAAAAAAAAGCATCATACAGCAGTAAGACACACAAATTGAATCATAGAATTGAGAAGAGAATCTAACCAGGAATGCATGCGTTATATGTACACAAAATTCAACAGCAATACCAACAGCCATGACAAGATTCACAACGGATACTGCATTCAGTTGTATGTTCAGGATTGCCATCACACCCTGAAAAGTTGGCAAATGCATAAAAACCAGAATCATGTAAGCATTTTAAAACGAGCAATAACTCTAAACTATTAGATTAAAAAAAGAGTGAAACTTATTCACATACCATAACATCCACAATGATCATGACCAAAACAAGGAGAATTATGGCTGATGTCCAGAAGCTACACATGGAGATGAAGTTATAAACTATAAAAAGTAAAATGAAAGGGGAAAAAATACACGAGCAAACAATCATACTGACCTGCATGAGATAATTAAGCAAACAATGAATACAGCACCTGCCAATGTGAAGAAACATACTCCATTACTTGAGATTAAACAAGAAAATGGGACATGAAACTGAATGCCTACGTCTTAAAGTTGAATAGAGGCATAGAGCTAACATAAGTTTCAGCAGGAGTATTTACTATCATTAAGCATCTCTTGTAAAAGTGGTTTTCCCTTGTTAGAAGTTAGCCTGTAAGTTTTTGGAAAAGCAATATGAGAAGTTGAGGGAAGTGACTATCTGCATTCTCTTTTTGTGTAGGTGGGAAATGCTAGAAGTAAAGATGAGCTAGGTAGCATTTGCGATATGAAGCAATGTCCAAGATGAAACTTTTCTAAATGTTTTAATGACTTGGCTCTTAATGTAAGAAAATCCAACTGCTTCAAATTAAGTCAACAAGGCAAGTTTCATATGGATGGGAAAAAGTATTACACTTTCCAACTGCAAAATGTTTGATGTGCATAATAATAAGGAGATTTATCCGTGTGAAGATATTTTCAAACAAAGTAATAGCAGCATTCACTATTGTATTACTTGTCCAGAAATTAAAAGATGGTTGCGGAATGAAATCTTTTAACGAACATTGAGATTAATACCTATGATCAACTATTAACCAACGCACAATAAGATGAGAGCATGTAAATTATGAAGCTAAAATACATACCAATGGCGATTGCAAGGTTAATCAGTGCCATCTTCCATATATCAAGGTATTGTTCAAAGAAAATGTAAGACACGGCATAGGGAAACACATCAATCTGCAAAGAGAATTTAGCGAATAGAAAATTAGCATGAGCATAATGGAATAGCATGAAAAGTAGATGTACTCCGTAAGAAATTTGCATGAAATAATATGTCAACATGCCACACACAAACTCTGAACGAATCATGCTTCCAACATTATGTAGTTAGTAGACAAGCATTGTAATTATGATCTCTGTAGAAGATGCAGTAGTATGCAAATAAAAGAAGATATTGATAATACGGAAGTGAAAAGATATAGAACTATATTGGGGTGTGTGTGTTCGTTTTGTCGTTCAAATGAAACTCAACAGATTTTTACTATGAGTTGAATATTGCAATTAACGATAGCCAAGAAAGTTATATTTCAGAGACAATTCAGCTTGAATATAATTTATATGACTAGATAATGCAGTAGAGCTCTGACACTCCTCCAATTACCTTCAATGCACGGGACATCTTCGAACTAAAATCTCGTGCAGCTCTCATTGAATTGACATAATCACTCTGATAGCAATATACAAGGTCAAGAAAGTTTAATACTTGAATAACATAAGGGATTGCGAGGATGAACATTTAAATTTGGAAGCAAATACCTGTTTATTTAGGGGTGTGTGATATGTACGAAAAGCTGAAGCCCGAATAGTTCCATCCTCATAGCCTGGTGACATTTGCAAAGGTTTCCAAGTTCAAGGGAAAGGCCAATTATAATGATGAAAAGGCAACTGCTTGAAACTTGGGTCTCTTTGATACCATAATTCTGTTATACTTACCATTGAGATCAACAAGGCTTGTATAAGCCCCATTTCCACCTTTTGCACAATTTGCAGATGGTAAAGCATTGAGGAACCATGGAAGCTTTTCCCTGAATTGTTGTGTGGACGGCCGATCACTCTGCAAGTCTGAGTGGCGGAAGCACTAGAAAGGTCCAATATTAGTCACCAAAGATCCTTTATTAAACAGATTAATAATAGATTTCACTCTGTATTTTCAACACATTGAGACAACATCCTAAATTGGAAAATGAAACCTAAACATATACTGACACAAACTGATAGAGCAGGGGTATTAGGATAGAGAAAGTCGAAAGATAGGATTTTGGTGTAGCAATAGCTGCTTCTCTGAAGTTTTATTGAAAGAGCGTAACCCACCAATCTCCTAAGAGACGAACCACCCTAAAGAGTGGAATCAACTCTATTGAGTGACATAGACTAATTCCTGACTATTAAATAGTAATACAATAACTCTGATGTGGAACAACTTCCTAATTTGAATTGGACTCTATTACTCAATAAATTAATACTTCTCTAATTAGCCTGAAACTGTATAGGGTAAATTCCCAATAATAATGATACATATTGATCTAAAGAGCAACTTTTTAGCTTAAGATCATGCATATTCAACTAGCCCCCAGTTGGTAACTGTAGTATGAAGACAAGGAGAAATATAGAGAGTATTTGTTACCGTGGTACAATCTCTGCAAACTGCACTTATGCTGCTACAGGAACCATCTGGGCAACAAGGAGGCTGAAAGGATTGTTTTATCATCAGATCGTACGAAGTCTTCATATATTAAGCAAAAGGGTAATTACAGTAATGTGAACAACAAAAGACCAAGAGCTGCATTATCTCGAAGTTAAGGACAGTAGGAAATACAGATTGTCAGAGATAATTAAACGGGACACAGCAGGGTGCAGAATAGTGAAATTATAAACTCCCAAGACTTTCACATCTTCAATATTTTGAACGAAACCAACACAACCAAAACATCTCCACTTCTTCTCTGTAGCCTCAGTTTCAAATATTATACAAAGTCTAGGGAAAGAGCGGTTTTTCCTTTACGTACTTTATGTGGGTTTTTATTTAGGATTTGTGGGTTTTTACGTACTGTATGTGAGTTTTTATTTAGGGTTTGTGGGCTTTAATGTAAAAAAAATGCAGAATTTCCATATCTAATGGAAAAACCGCTCTTTCCCTAGACTATCCCCAAATATTACATATAAACCCACCAGGAAATGTTTTTCCAGCCAGGAGAAAAGAATTTCTTAACTGATAAACTTGTAGGGCTTTAAAAAGAAAACTAAATCAATCTTAAGACATTATACAAACATTTATCCCCTGATGGCATAAGCCCCATGCTGTGTCTTAAATATGTTACTCCGGTTAGTGGAGAGTGAGATATCTGTCTTATAGGTAAACAAAAATGTGAGGTTAAGACATACCTGATCATCAGGAGGACAAAAACTACCATTAGTGAATTTCCTACAGCAGCCGAAAGCTTCAGGAGAAAGCCACACAAGAAAATCGTCTAGCCAAGAAGCAGCGGGTTTAGCTATATAACTAGACTCTGGTACTAGAGATGCTCTTGCGATCTGAAGCACATATAAGTTTTTGAGTTAGAACATAAATTGGTTATCATGAGGGGACCCATACAAGATTACAGGACAGGCATATACAAGGTATAAGATTACATGAATAGAGTCTAATTGTTTTATATCAGGTAAAAGGGTAAAGGAAAAATCTTTTAGGAGATGAAAATCTCATCTCCGATCATGTTATGACAATGAATAGTGGAATTACTCATGAAGATCTAATATAGGTGTAGTAAACTACTTCAGCTAAACATGCATTATGGGACATACACAATTTATCTACAGCCATGTGTTCAGAGCTAAACATACATCTACAGCCACATAGGACATACACAATACTATGCTACATCATTCTGTAGTGTCTCACAGTGCTTTATGTGTTATACAATGCAAAACTTAAAGCACTTGGTACAAATGTAGTACATCACATTAAAACATAGTGAGACATGACAGCATGCTGTAGCATAGATAAAAACGGGATAGAGGTGGCAAATTTTACCTACTTTTATGGTTAAACCCGTACCAAGACCATTTGAGTAATGGGTCCAACCATATAAACAAGGGTAAACAGGGGAAATCCTTACAAGAACTCATTATACATGGATTAAAGTGGACTAAAACATGGTTACTCATTATCCACATTGTTTACCCAATCTTCACATGCATACACAGTGAGGTATCTAAAATCAACCGTGTCCTGTTCCAGAATGAGACAATACGACAAGAACAGAAATATCTCTTAATGGTCAAGATAAAAGGGTACTAATCAGCTATGAAATGATCTTCAGAAAATATCCAGATCACATGCTCCTAAAATTGCTGGTTGTATTGATTCCGATGAAAATGATTTTACCTCATTTAGAAGAGAATTAGAATCACAGTGGCTGATGGAACACAGTTGATTTGTCTGACTTGATTCTGAACTGTGAAACCAAAATGAAAGAAGATTATAGTAAGTTTTTCAATAAAGTGATGATCCATGTAGTAACTGAATTTTATGCTTCAACAGTTAACAACAGAGCACCATAACCAACAACATTGAATTTTACATTTTAAACTCTGCTCAAGAGCATAAGTACAATTCTAGTCCATTGATACTCTTCCAATGAAAAATCATATCACCTCAGCCAGATTAACCTCTTCAACATGGATAAAGAATAAAATAAACTGAAATAACAATAACCAGTTTATGATTTGCTCTTATCAGGTCTTGTT
Source organism: Plantago elongata (assembly GCA_036897095.1). NCBI lineage: Eukaryota > Viridiplantae > Streptophyta > Magnoliopsida > Lamiales > Plantaginaceae > Plantago > Plantago elongata. The sequence goes on along the minus strand of JAYMSP010000140.1, from coordinate 1,067 downwards.
TGGATATATGAATTGTGAATATGCATGTAACAGATGAGACACAATTTATAAGTTGTTTCATGCACGTTCCCTAAGAGATGGACATGAATGAATCACACGAACCGCTGATTAAGAAAGCTCAAAGCACAATCAGTATACAGGCATTAAATAGCCAGTATTTGAGAAATTACCTGAAATTGTAGTTCTTCACCACGAAATAAAGCGGTGGTCCTATTCTGAGGTATTCTGAGATATTGCTAAAGTAACCCTGCAAGAAGGAAGATACAAGAATAAAGAATCAAGTTCTAAAACCGAAAAGAATCCAAAAACAAGAAACTGTGTCATAAGAGTGGGGAGAATCTATGACCTGAAGGTATGAGTCTCGAGGAAGAACAATTTGCTGTTCTAAACCAGGTTCAATTCTTGTACACAATGCCTTACAAGGATGATAACATAAATATCAACTTTTTATTCATAAAAGAAAAGAAGTGATTGAAAGAGCCCCAGAGGAAATACTTACTATGCTTGCTAATGCTAAAGCAAGGAAGATAGCCACCACAACTATTTTTACACCCCAAAGCTTCAGAATTGGAGCATGAATTTCCTAGAAAAAAGAAGATCAAATTGAGAAAAGGAACCAAATAGATCATCACTACGCAGAAGTAAAACAAACCGAAAAGTGGATTTCATAATTTATCTTATGCCAAAAATATAATGCACCATCAAATCTAACACTTACTCGCAACCAGGTATGCAAGTCTTAAAATATAACAATGTTTGAAATTCTTCTAAGAGTCGGATTTTTTCAACTCGGTCATCTCACATGTCTTAGCTTGAGACTGTATATAGGTGAAAGGATTATAAAATGAATACTGCTTTAGTTGGCTAGAATACCCAATTTACACTAATTTCCAAGTCAATTGTTTTCACACGCTTAACATAGGTATAGCTATTGAAATTTACTTCTAAAAAATATTTTGTACTTTTTTTGCACTGCTAAAATATTACAGCATTCAAATATGAATCGTCTGACTTATATACCCTCCGTCCTGCTAATCTAGCTGTTCTTTTGTTGGGTTGGGTTGGGT